>APFE031350246.1:132701-164770 GCA_000404065.3 Pinus taeda
AATTGCTTCAATCAAGATGTCAGCAATGAATTGAGAATCTTTCATCTGGCCCTCACAATCCACTGCCTTCAAAAACATTGCCCCATGTGGGCTCTGAGCAATCACATTGATCAAAGGCCTATTTCTTTGATCTTTCCATCCATCAGAAATGATGGACACCCCTGAAATGAGCCATGAATCACGAATGGGGGCTAATTTAGCCTCCAAACCTAACTTTTGAGCACTCAACAATGTGGTGCGTATCTTCTCATATCCAGGGCTCTTGTACCCTCTTGGGGCTTCATTCAAACATTTTACCATCTTTGCCCAGTAAGGAGATCGCACAAGGTTAAAGGGAAGGCCATTTGCATAAATGTATTGAGCTATAGCTGCATCTGCTATCTCTCGAGCATCAGTATTAAAACTCTTCTCATGTGGTCCCAAATTTGACCGCTTTGACCCAACAATTCCATGAGAATAAAGTGGAGGCTTTGATGAAGATGCTCCCAACCTTGTTGGGTGTTTTAAATGGGAGGCATGATTTGCTTCATTTGCTTTAGCATCTGCCTCCTCTTGTTCTCTCGGATATTTTGCAATTTTTACCTTGCTTAAACCATTTCCATCTTTCCCATCCTCTTTAGGTGGGCCACTACATATTCGAATCCCATTGTTTCTTAACCCAAGCAAATGTGCTTTAACCCGTGTGTATGACCCCTTAAACTCCTTTTGACATTCATTGCAAACCCATGCCAATGATCCACCTCCTTGGATCTTCCCAACAGTAGTTACATATTTCCAAAGTGGTGACTTTGGATCAACTTTCTGGGTTGATTCAGTTTCCTGTGCAACTTCCTCTGCCTCATGAATGGCTGAACTTGAAGTTGCCATGAATGATGATGATGTAAATGAAACTGAAAAAAGAAAATTGACAAATATCAGTCTTCAAAGTTTAGATATGTATTTAAAAAAATTATTTGGTCATTTCTGGATGTTAATAAAATAATAAATTATCTCATCATTTAATAAATAATATATATGCAATAAACAGTTTGCAATTTCTAAGTCTGTTCAACGCAGTGAACTAGTCACATGACAGTGTACAGAGTGCAGACTCCAGAGTCCAGAGTACAGGCAGATGCACAGTCTTGTCAGCTAAATGTGAAGAAGATCAGATTGTATAGTTTGGTAAATGAAGTTTGGTGATAATGCTTCCAAACTTTTCCATGGCAATTGTGAAATACAGGGATGCAGGGGCTTTTAAGTTTTTACTGCCCTCAAGTTTCAAGTTTCAACTCCAGCAAGGGATGTCACAAAATTAAAAAAAGACAATTTGTAAATTTGTAATGTTCTGCAGTTGTCCATGTATGTAAGTTTCAGTTGTCCATGTATGTTCCATGTATGTTCAATGTTCAATGTTCAATGATCAACTTCTGATTCCTGAAAGATCATATGGTTTAGCAAAAGAAATAATGCTACATCTATTCTACAACTATGTCGAAGAAACACTCCATTAGTTTTTTATTATTAGCACTTGAGCATTAGAGAAGACATTTTTAAGGATTCATAAAATTCATATATATATGTCCTCATCCCTCCTCAAGGATGACAGTCTTATAGCTCTTTAAGAATAATGTCCATTATGATTTTAATCTGAACAGAGAACCAAAGGACATAAAGCAGAACGTTGGTACTCCACAGACCTGAGGCACAAGAGCTATGGATGGAATCTTGTAGCAGTTTTGAAGATCTCCTGAAGGCAGCTATAGTGACGGGCATATTGAATACAGAATCCAATTCATAAGAAAACAACCGTAGCATGGAAAAGACTATGACATTGTGAATTCAGTGTTGTTGAAGCAAGTTGATCAGTCTAGCAGTAAAGGCTTGCACAATGCAAACTTTATATAACAACACCTTATGGAAACACATTGATCTTCTTGACAATATCTTAGTTTTGTGCTACTCCATCCTAGTAGCATAATTGATGTTGTTGAACTTAAAAATATGTTAGATGCTTGATTCACGAAAAAGTTGTTATTTAGTGCCAGTGGAGATTATATAAATTGACAACTATGAGAGATATAGATGTATAGGAATGATCATTAAAATATATCTTGAGCAATGATGATTCACTTACAGAAGTTCATATGCAAAATATGGAGGATTGTGCTACTTGACAGTGACCAAAATTATGATATTTGAATCATTAGTAAGGTCTTATCACTTTGTAAGTTTGTCCTTCAGTCTTAGGCAACAACTCAAATAAACAAAGAAAAAGAGGGGGATTATTACATCTGCACATACTACTGGGACAAATGATGATGATATATATGTTTCTGCCCATTGACATAATCAACCCAATATAGATGAGCCATCTTACGGAGATTTCCTATCTTATAGCAGCTATGGGCATCAAGAAATGAAAGCATCTGGAAACATTTGATTCAAGAACCAATCCGCCTTCTATTGAAAAGTTTCAATTATGTAACTCTCGAGTCTCAAGTAAGAATGGTATTCCTGAAAGTATATAGACCTATAGCTATCAAGGATAGAACCCTGTAAATATTTTTAGCCATATGCAACATCAGTCCTTCTATGTATGATACTGCCGCTTCTATGACATCTCAGCAAATGCAACTCAACATCATTTTTGTTCCCTTTTCAGACTTCAGTTCAACATCATGCATGATATCATTACAAGACTACAAGTCCAGTAGACGTGATGATATGTTGATGACAATATTACAGTCTTGTTCACAATCGAAGTTGTGAACAAGATAGATGTTTTAAAAAGATCATCTATTATCTGGGTATAATGTTACAGACGCTTAGCATATAATAAACAAAAATCCAAATCTGGGTATAATGTTACTATTGTTGTCTACTGTAATACGCTTGTACAGAATAAATGACAAACGCGCAATGTGCATTTTCCATTGGCGTTAAGTTTTAATGGATACATAATACATACAGGTTCAGAACTTCAGTGGCGGCAGTGAACCTCAACCCAGCGGCGGCAGTGAACCTCAGCAAACTCACGGCGGCAGCAACTCAACAAACTCACGGCTCAACACTCAGCGAAGTTGTCGTGTAGGGTAAAATGAAAGTGTAGGGTTAAAAACTTAAAACTAAAAGTTAAAAACGAAAATGTAAAAACCTAAATTCTTAAAAGTTTAAATCCGTTTCCGGCGGGCAAGGAAACACCATCCCTGAAACGTATCACGATTGCCCTGAAACGTATTTTTTTTGTTAAAACGGGAGGTTTTTTTTCTGGAAAACGCCTGGAAAACGGCTAGGAAAAAAACGGACCGTTTCCAAATCATAAAACGGCACCCGAAACGTTTTTTTGGCCGTTTTTTGGACGTTTCCGTACTGAATACGTATCAAAAACGTGAAACGACGTTTCCTGTGTTCAGGCAGCCGTTTCTGGTAACTTACAAAGGCTCAAAGGAAAATCCTAGTGCTACCAAATCTATCTTCTTGTCTGTCATAGGGTTTACGTTGGAGGAACATTAGGTTTTCGTCTTTTGCTTCATGCAAGCATCAAGACCCTTTAGATGATGCTTTTTTATCAATGGAATATCGAGAGAACGACAATGTAAGCTCCAATTCTTCTTCAATCTAAGCACCACACCAAGCTTCAAGACTCCTCTACTCAAGTGCTCCATGTTCTTTATCTAGGGTTTACATCACACAAACCCTAGGTCTTCTCTTCCTATTGCTAGCATTCATCTTCATGTCTTCTCGATGGTTTACATCACAAATGGTAGGTCTTTCTCCCTACAATACCTTTCCATACAAAGATAGAATAATGAGTAATGACAAAGACTCTCCTCCTTTTATATAGAATAGGTGAGGGAGGCCAACATAAAACATGGACGAGGTCCATAAAAGTAACCTAGACCTACTTCGATAAGGCAAATCCACATGGGATGCTCTATAATATAGGGATGACAAGTGTCACAAAAGGGAATCGCCCAACCCCAAAGTGGTGTGTCCTCCAAGCATGATGCCCCTTTAGGCCCAACATGCCTCTTCCAAGATGGTGCACTATCCAACAAGTTGCTAGCCCAACACTCCCTTTGACATGTTGGTTCATTCCCCAAGTATCTTCATGCAAGGTGCTCCTCCTCCAGTTGTGTGTCACATGTCTTCTTTTTTCTCAATGCTTGTTAACATGTGCCAAGGTAATTTCTTGTTCCAGTGCTTCTCCACATATTTTTGGGTGCACAACCAACCTCCATGAAATATGCTCTTCAACCAAAGCATCCAGAAGTTAAGTATCCAACCTTGAAGGTGTATGTCACATTCTCCCATGCTTTTAGGGTAGAGTGCCCTCCTCCAAGTGCCTAGCACTCGTCCTCCTAAGTAGGTACCTCACTTAATCAAACAATTGACTTTTGCATTGTGTCCACCCAATGGGTCAGTGATCTTGCCACATAGGATAATAATCATTTAGTTAAGTGTGCTATGTTACTCTCAAAGATCAACATTGACTTAGAATTCATTATCCATATGTCGATTAGGCATAACCAAGGGTCTAGGAGACTTAGCGCTCTCCTAGCTAGATGAAAACACTTTTAGATCAACCCCAAAAGATAACAAGTGGAGCATGTTGAAGTACTACATTGGCCATTTCCTAAAAGAATGTTATTTTATCTTAGATTTCAATGCAAAATAATGTATTTTTCTTAAAATTATATTTTTATTTAAATTTTCTTTGCAGAGTCTCTTTTGGGTAGACGCCTTGGTGTTCATGGAGTCATAGGTCAATGATGACCCTTTGTCCAAAATGCGTCTTGTGTCAAGTAGATTCTAATGACTTTGGTATAGGCACACCATACTAGAATGGGTATTTGGTTTCTATCGCATCAAATTAAGATTTCTGACATAGTTACTTGTAATGTACATAAATATACATTACACAATAATAGTTAATAACCCAAAGATTATGTCTGTTCATGGTTGTAACCCATCGATATATATATATATATATATATATCATCATCATCATCATCATCATTATCAAGTATGTTTTAATACCATCTTTCATATCACAATATATCTACTCTATCCTATAATTCTTTTTGTAAGTTTGGTAGGACTACATCTTCATCATGTCCAATATATCACCCTAATCGGGGTAGGGAATTGAGCCGGTGACTTTACATCAAGGAGCATCTTAGCAGAGCACCCGATCACCATCTATCCAATACCCCGTGGACTACTCTATCCTATATTGATTTCTTTTTCGTATCCTATTTGGATTGGATGTGTTTTATTACTATCAAACAAATTGTTTGTAACATTGGTAGTGGAGGATTTAATCCACCCTAAGCCTATGTTCTCCCAAATTTTATTGTGCGACATATACTTAGGACTTCTTTGATTGCAATCTCAATACACAATTGGAAACAAGTTGAATTGATATCTTGATATTAAGGAGTACAAATTGAGCTTTCTTTTGGTTGATGTTGGTATGTGGATTGTTTCTTGTGATGAATTTTTTTATTAGGGCAGTGAAAGCGTCTAGCAATTGATCTTCCTTTTGACACCCTTGGTTTGAAATACAATTTCGTTGGTGTCTATCGACTATAACTAGATATGTAAGTGTCATTTTGTTGGTTGATAGCTTGACCTTAGCAATGATATATAAATCTTTATTATAAACACTTGGTTTTTCATCTCCTATTGCCTTTGTGAGATTTCTCCTATTTACCACTTGTACCTTCACTTTTGGCAGTGTTGCTGATTCAACTGGGTCAATAAATGTTTCTTTATCAAACTTAGAGTAATTAGTCCCATGAATTTTTTTACTTTGCTAAGACCTTTTAGATGAGCTATTTCCTTCTCTTCTTTTAATGATTTTTTTCTTTATTTGATAAAACCTTGTTGAAATTTCTCTTGATAACTTGCATTTTTTGTTGTGATTTATCCTAATGTTGTTAATATTTTGCTTTTATACATTTTAAATTATCAATTTTTGTAGTGGAAGAACCTTTTTGATGTATTAAATTTATCTTGTTGATGGATTTGTTAATTGATTTTATTCTGAGTTTCCCCACTTCTTCATTTGTACCAAATTGTTGTAGTATGACTCTGGCATGTTATATTTATGAATATGGAGTGCTATTACAAACTTAATTAATGCCATTTAATTTAGAAAAATATCATTTATGTACTTATTAAATATATATCCTTATGTCATAAATGATCACTAATAAGATTTTACCTTTATTAAATTTCCTTTGCTCACATTAAGGTTAACATCCAAATTTTATTTGTGGAGTCATGACTTTTTATTTATCATTTATAATCTCCAACTTTAATATGATTTTTTTATAGGCTTTGTTGTTGCCGCCTTGCATGCACACCTAAGTTAGTGAGAAAAGCCCTTAACCCCACAAGGTGTGGTTGGTGGCAAAACTAAGACAAGGGGCTGTCACCTATTCCCAAATCTCTTTGTTAAAGCTCTCTCCTAGGTAAGCTGAGGGGGGTTGTCCCTAATGAAAAGTTATATAACATGAGTTTCTAAGAAATTAAGTTAAGTGGAGTGTTTGTCAAAAATAATTTTTTTTCAAGAATTAAGCGAGCATATGAGCAAATTTCAATGATATATTCAAAGTATAGACCAATGCCTTCAAGTAAATAACAATAGCTTGCCCAAAAAATGAAATCAAGATTCAAGACACAATGATAGATAATCCTGCAAAATCAAATGTTAAACCAAGATGAGCATATAAACATCAATTGCAACTATAAAAGAGATAGTACTTGAAAATAAATGCTCAAACGACAAGATAAATGACATCAACTACTCATGAGCAATATGATCATCAAAGCAACAAATTTATGAAATAACTTGAAATGGAGTTGCACCAATGAAAGATATTCCCAATACAAGAAAACTAGTTGTTGCAAAAGTAAAAGATCCAAATACTTGCACTATAAAGCAAATGCTTCTTGTGAAAATGAGGATATTTGCAAATATAACTCAAATAAATTTAAGATAGCATACATAGGAGACTTGTATTGCAAGTAAAGTGAAATTATGATTTAGAGATGCTCTTCGTTTATTTTATTAGTTGTATACTAAAACAAAGTTTCAATTGAACTCCAGTCCCGACCTCATCCTCACTGAGAAATATGGATCTCATAATGAGGATTGAATAGGGGTGGAGGGTCCCTAAAGACTATACAACCAACTTAAGTTGGAGGTTATTTTTTGGAAATGCCAATTAGTAATAAAATGTGCCTAAGTGAGATGCTTGAGAAAATGTTGCTGCTTCCAAAATAAAGTATTGGTGCTTGAGTATAATGGACAATGCTGAAGTAAAAATACCAATATCTGCAAATGGAAATGAAAGTGACACTTCTCATGTCCACAATTGCTTTGCAAGAAATAGAGTCAATGTCAAATTTTCTTCAACACAAGAATGCTCAGTGATAACCAAGATGCCACATAAATTAAACTTACAATGATAAAGCAAAGAGCTCAAGAGACTTGTGAGACCAAGATGGCTAAATTAAACCAGTTTGAGCTTGCCAATTGTGCAAAATACTTGCTTGCTTTTGAAAGAAAATGATATTGCATGTGTTGTAATAGAAGCTCAATGCAACTACTCATGTAATTGAAATAAACAAATGTCAAACTTTTGCTAAAATGAAAATGGATGTGATAACTTTGTCAGAAACTAATCATGCATGAGTGATATGAAATTAGCAAATGAGAACTAGAGTAACTAAACTAAGATGATTAGTTCACTCACAAGCAAATATCCTCGTTCTAAATGGGGAGAAGGGATACCATGGGAAAAATCCCAAGCTCTCTCACAAGAAAGTTTAGCGTTTTAATTAGTGAATACTTACAATGAAAAGAGACTTCTGAAGAGACTTTGAAAAAAAGAAAATATTTACAAAATTTGTGTCTGTGATGCACTAGACTTCCTCCTTAGATGCCCAAAGTGATTGGAAAATGAATGGCATAGAGAAAAGGCCTCTAAAGTCTGCAAATGTAGAGAAATGTTTACATGTAAAAATCAGATTGTGAAACTCCCCAAATCTGCCAAATGCGTGGACTGTTTTGGTATTCATCAATCAGGAACTTTAGAACCACAATGCATGCAAGAGAAGAGAGGCTAAGCCCCCTCTAACTTTCGGCACTTGAAAAAAAATTAGCAGCCCAACAACAACCCACAACCTCCCTTGAAAACTAGTCTTGAAGTGAGAGCCCAAGGTCCTGCACACAACTTGTTAAAAGTTTCAAACAATGAATCTCGCAAGCTGCCACAAGAACAAGTTAGAGAGGGATGCAAAACAAACCAAGTATTAGCTATGAATTAATCAAGAAAATTACAAATGTATATGTACAATAGTCTACAAAGGCTGAGCTAAAGAGTATGAGTAAACTCTCCTCTTTACTTAGCCATAATTTGGATCTAAAATAACAAGATTATAACAAATGAAGCACAATATTTTGAGAAATAAATATTAAATGGATTATGGTTGAGATATGATCCCAAAGCCCAAAAGAGGCCCGTGCAAGACAAATTCGAAAGATGAGGCTTTGGAAATTGACAAATGTGGGTTCTTCTTGAGTATTTCAAGAGTGGGTTGGTTCCTCCGAGAACTTCCCCTCACTTTTGAAGCTTGATCCAAAGAAAGATTTTCTACACAACTTCACATAGACAAATTAGATCCACACAAGCTTAATCACATGTAATGATGAGAAAATTCTAGAGATATATTGGACATCAACTAAAACGTTTTCTATTTAAAGAAAGTAAATAATCTTTATTCTAATGTAAGATAATTATATATCAACACAACTTGAAAAGCATAATGGAAATAATAGCATAATGAAATAAGTAGAAAGACAAGAGCAAAGATATCAAGATACTACCATACACAAGGAGAAGAACACTTCAAATATAATCCCAAAGTCTTTTATATTAATTTGCAAAAGAGTGTACGATCCAACAGAGTATCCTCAAGCTCAATAGCTTGTATCAATCATTACATAGTGAGAGCCCATAGCTCTATTATATAGAAGCTTGGCAGCTAATCCCAAGGCAAATGGTGACAATCCCAAGACAAATAGGTGACAATCCTAATGCTCCGTTATGCAAATTCGAATTTCCCAAGTGGCAACTTGATTTCTTGCTTAGAGGCGTACACCATCCTTGATGAGGGAGCTCAAATTAGATGCGAGGAAATGTGGGGGGGGGGCGTGAAGTGGAGTGGTAGGAGACCACTCTCCACCTCACTTAAGTAAACTCATTCCCACCTCACTTAAGTAATCCAATCTCAAGTCAACTCATGATATCTCCTTGAAGCTCGAGTTAACTTCCTCAAATCGTGGATCTTGTAATTGGAACTCGTTGTCTTCTCCACAAAAAAAATGATTTGCTTGATTTGTGGCTTATGTGGAGTCTGCATCACTTGGTAACTGAACTTTGACATTTAGATGAGTTTCCACCTCATTTCCACATCATTTGAGCATGTATGGATATTTATTTTTCTCTATTTATTTAATTGTTGGGTTAATTTATTGCCACATTTTCCACAAAACTTGGGAAAAATGGGGTTTGAGAGGTGTAATTTTGAGCACATGCACTCTATACAATTTCTCTAGACATCACTTAGTACCTGCAATCTAAAATCATCAATTTTTTAGGGTTTTCCCTGGTGGCTATTGTGACTTTCATAGATTGGATATCTTTTGATAGAGTGCACATATTTTAGTCCAAACAATGCCAATTTTTTTTGAAAAATTGTGGCATTTCATAATTCGGGACATAATAACAAATCCGATAAGTACAACACAAGATGTCAACCTCCAACCATAACTACTTGAAGTCTATTGAAAAGTAAGTGATTCTTTTTGAAACCCTATATTATTTTTGGGTTTTTATGAAGAATACATGAACAAAGTGCAGACCAAGTGAAAGAACTAGAAATTGTGGGTATGCATGAATTTAAAAGACGACGGGACCAAATGGTGGAAGTTGCTTAAGCACGACAATTTATAGGTTATTCTAGATGAAGAATATGAAATATTATTTTTAGATAAATGTGATAGAGATAACTCCAAAGCTGGGTACTTTCCCTTAGCTCAAATCTTATTTCAATACAATGAAATGACTCTTGGTTTCATATTCCAGGGGGTTCGTTGGCCTTTCATATTTTCCTTTTTATTTTTATTTCTCCAACTAGTTACAAATTATTTACGATGACACAAATTCCCATAGATTTATGTGTCCAACATTTTCCTTCTGAAGTTGAAGGGGTGTTTGTAAGCCCAAGCATAATTATGAACTATTCAAACTTCTCTTTTGAGCGCTTTAGTGAAGATGTCTACAATTTGGTCATTTGTGGAGCAATGCCTCAAATGAATAGTCTTGGCCTCTACATGATATCAAATCAAATCATACTCTCTATTGATTTGTTTAGTTCGATCATAGGATTTGGGATTTGTGGCCACATGATTATAGATTTATTGTCAACTAGAAGAGGAGTAGAATTCACTTGTTTCTCCTCTAACTCTTCAAGTATTTCTTGAGCGACTTAATCCCCTTTGTTTTTTTTTTCTCGGTAAAAGACTATCTAGACTATTATATTATATTTACAGTGAAATTTGTACATCAGTTAAACATGCTGAGCATGGAAAGCTCCCACACGGGGGCTGTGTCTACAAAATTCCAGCATTCTAAGGCTCCCTTGCAGGGGCAGCATCAGCTGGTTTCCCATAACCCTTTTCAGAATTGACTTCGTCTTGCCAGAGAGGCCCAACAGACAAAAAACAAAAGCGCTAAGGTGCAGCATTACGCTAATTAGACTCATGATTGCCCACGCAGGGGCGACTTTCTAAACTTGACTGTAGATTATGGCTGTCAGGCATCCAAATCTGATTCCACATGAGCTCAACATTATCAAAATGCAAAATTGGATTACCCTGAATTGCTTCAATCCTGGGAACGGGCGGAGGGTGGACGGCGGCCTGCAAGATGTGCCTCAGCCTCCTCACAGAGGCTTTTGTCCTCCACGACGCGTGCCCAGCCTTGTCCTTCTTCGACGCCTTCCCATCTCGCCCTCCACGTCTCCTCGGTGAAGCCCGGAGGAGCTGGCCCCAGTGATGGCGTGTGAACTTGCATAGGCTCCTTCCCCTTGCCTCCCGCTTCCAACACTGGTTGCGCATCTGATGCTTCCCCTTCCTCTCCGCCTGGTGGCAATGGTGGTGGCGCAGCCGCGTCTTCCGCTTCTTCGGGCAATTTTGTGAACAGGATTGAAATGTGGGCGCTGATGCCCGCGTTCTTCGAGGTGCTGCCCAAAGAGAAAGTGACAGAGCCAAAGGCTGGAAGCCCCGTCTCTCCCTCACTCGCATTGCCAACCTCCATGTACTGTCGAGCCTGCAATGGTGTTGCTTTTGCCCTCCGATGGCAGTAGCAACAGCAACAGTGATGATGTCCCTCTCCTGCTGGGCGCCGAGAGGATGACCCTCTTCCTGGACCTCTCCTGCTCGGCTGCCGCTCTCGAGTCCTTGCCATGGAGCCGCCCAATTCCAGGACCTCTGCCGACTGAATGAAGACCCCGCGGTGCCCTGTGGGAGAATTCGAGGGCAGGGATGCCTCAAAGGCGCAAACACCAGGTGAATAATGCCTTCGCTTCCGCGCTGAGGGCCACCAACAGCTGATGCTGCAGCATTCCTCCACAGACCAGGCTTTGCCTGAGCGTCGAGTGTCCCCCCAGACTAGTTTCCCCTGCCTCTGCAGCAATTCTTGCTCCGCCTTGGAATGAAATGGCAATCCGCCATCTTGCGTTTGAATGGGCAATTTGAGGTTACGGATCGAGCCCGCCTTAATGGCTCTCTGTGCTTCCTTACTGTCCCTCTGCTCGACATTGAATGCCTGGAGCTCCGGCCATCCCCTTCTAAAACTTGACGGCGTATATCCATTAACACTTGTCGTTGGCACAAAGCAGCGCATGCTATGCATGTGTCTCGTCCTTTTGGGTCATGCCCTCACCCGCATCCGGGAGATTTAATCCCCTTTGTTACTTTTGCAACTACCACATATTTTTTTGTTGTGGAATTTTCTAGAACTATCTGTTTGCGTGACCTCTAGGAGATAGTTGTTGATCCAAGACTCATGAGATAGCCTGAAGTTGACACTCCATTTTCTTTGTCCCCATCAAAGTATGAATTAGAATATCCAATCAAGGTGAAGTCATCCACATTGGAATACCTAGAGTCCAAAATCTTGAGTTCCCTTCAAGTGTGTGGAAACTCTTTTCATAGTAGACCAATGTCATTCACAAGATAAAGATAAGATAAATATATTAATGTCCTTCACAAGGATTTTTCATAAACCAGAAAGAATCCCATCAACAAATGAGATATTTGGTTTGGTGGTGGTGAGGTAGATAACTTTGCACAAGCTATTTGTACTTGATTGCATCCTCAAATTGATTCCGTTCTTTTGATGTGAGCTTCAATTTTTGTTCATTTGGAGTAGAAAGAGGGTTACATTCAACCATGCCAAACCTATTCAACAATTCTCCAATGGACTTCTTTTGGGAGATGAGTACGTACTTTGGATGTTGAGTCGCCTCAATGCCCAAGTAGTAGTGAAGATCTCCTAAATCTGCCATCTCAAAGACCACTTTCAACTCTTCTTTATGGATGCAATATAGCTCCCATTGTTCTTTGTCATCAATAGATAATCTACATACACTACAAGATATGCAATAGGTTTGTCAATCTTCCTGACAAACATAGTTGCATCATCAAGATTAAAGTTTTTGAAATTCAATTTTAGAAGATGTTCAATTAACTTTTCATGCCAGGTTTGTGGTGCTTGTTTTAGGACATATAAGGATTTGATGAGGTTATTTACCTTATGTTTTGGTTGAGACATGAAGACATTCTCTTTCAAGTCTCTATTCATGAAAGCAGTATTCATATCCATTTGATGGATTTTCCATCCATTCTGTGTTGCCAAGGCCAAAGATAGTTTGGATGGTGGCCCATTTTGCTGTTGGGGAAAAATTCTCACATAATCAACACCTTCTTTCTATGCGGATCCTTATGCCATTAGCCTTGCTCTATGCTTATCAAATGAGCCATCTGATTTATACATGTTGTAGACCCACTTGCAATGTTGAAAAAAAACTTCCAATATTAAATATTTCTCTTTTGTCTTTCCTAGTCCTTTACGACAAACCACTAGGACTTTTTCCTAGGGTTGAATTGATTCCAGCCATCGAGAGTGTAAGATGGTAGGTTAAAAACCTAAGAATTATCTCCATAATCCTTTCTAACACAAAATCTAGCTTTGTTGATGGTAAATCTTCCCCTAGGAGGGCTGACACCAACGTTTTCTAGACAATGTTGTGCCTTGGAAACCCTAACCACAACCTAGCTTCAACTTAAGGCCTATCTTGAGTGTTGCTCTATTCCTTTGTTTATGTAGTATTCTAGCAAATCCTTTGTTTGACTTTTGTATGTCTAGCTATTCCTTTGTTGTTGTATATTAAGAGACCCTAGATTATAGAAGTCTCAATCAAGTCTAGGTGCATGATACATCACTATTTTATGAAATTGAGCCTTGTCCATCATAGAGTGTCTTCACCTTGTCTATATTTTTATCACTGTGAGCCCTAAACTTCTAGCACCCTTATAGGTCAGTATTGGGTAACATCCCTTTGGTGAAATTCCACTAAAGAGTAGGGGGAAGATTACTAAATGACAGTGGCAATCTCCCGCATTGTTGCTATAGGGTCTAGCCCTTGCCTTGTGAATCCCCTCACAAGGCTTGCTAGATTTTGTGGCAAAAGTTACTAGTAATTTCCTACCCAATATTATGTGACTGCAATGGTTACAACACATAATCTATCAGGGACCTATCTGATGCACAATGCTTAGTGGTGGCTATGAAGGGTAGGAGGTCTAACACATGAATGACAACTGCGATTTTTTTACTCTTGATAAATTATTGTTTCGTGCATTGCGTTGTTGATTGATGCAATTTCCTATCAACCCTGTTTAGATTCACTATTTCTAACATGACTTCCTAGATAGTTTGGTCCTAAATTTGTTTGTTATTTCTGTTTTTGGCAGTTCTCATAGGTTCTAATGTAACGATTTTTTACTATTCTGTTGTTGACTAATGGCTTCTTCGATCGTAGAGATCTAATATTAGCTTATGATTGGAACTTTATATTTATGTTTGTATCCATTTGGGTAGGGGAACGATGTTCTTGTGCCTTTGTAACTTTGTATCTTTCCATGTTCTTAGTGCTTTATCAATATGTCAAATAAAAATTGGCAACAAGCCCATTCTCTCAAATGAAGAAAATATCTAGCCATAAACTAGAAAACATTTGACCACATGTCAATGGATAATCCCACAAATATGGGCCCAAGTTTGGACTCTGATACTAGTGGTACAAATTTGTTAGATAGCTATAAAACATTTAATTCAAATAAGATAGGAAAGAAAAGTCTATATCTTATAAAATAAATATGCTCTAATATGAATAATGATGTTTTAATTTTACGAGGAAAACCTCGTAGATAAATCCCTATGCACTTCCTTACATTTTTTCTATAACATGACTTTTGCTTAAATAACTATTATTGTTGTAGTGTATGTTTTGGTACATAATGTTACTTCCAGATTTTTACATCTCCTAGCTATAGTATATTTGTGCATATACAAAAATGTGGAGTGCTATCATAATTTGGGAAATCATCGCTTTTATCGCTCAAACTAGTAGAGGTCCTAGGAGGGAATCCTAAAGGGACAATTGATAGGTCAAGGGCAACAATGGAGCAATAGCCCACTGTCACCTCAGCTAAAGCTCCCTACTCTATGGACTTTCATCGATGGGTGGAAACCCAATATGATGAGGATCACAAAGATGAATAGATCAAAGGTAAGATGAAGGGTGATCCTACAAGCCTATTCACGAGAGAGGCTCAATATTGTGGCTTGCTTGTCTTGGAAGACAAGATGGAAGGCTCTCTAGGAAGGGCTTGGGGAGAATTTCAAGGGTTAGGTTTCGTGCACGTGTCTTATAAAGGAGATCCCTAAGCCCTAGAATTCTTGTGGAAACTTGGCTTCCAGGTGATCTTTGAAGAATTAACCTTGATAGTGCATGGGACTGCACGGGACCAAGTGGACCCAAGGCTAGGTCAACAGGATAGGATTTAGCAACCAATGATATGCTTGACCTAATTAGGGAGGGGAAAGGGATCAAGGAATGAATTTTCAATGAAAGGCAATGCAAGGATCCCCAGTGAGGTTTCTAGCCTAAGGGAAACCAAGGGCAAGGATTGGTTTTCGAGCTAGGGCTTGTGATATCTCAAGATCCCATCGTCGAAATCTCGTGAAATTTGGAGGGCTTCTTGAGGACACACCAACGTAGTCGTGGACCAAAAATCGAAGTATTTGGATGGCTAGATTGTGAGATAATTGATGCCCTAGCTGACCTATCTAGGCTACGCCTAGAAAAAGTGGGGAAGGTGAAAGAAATAACCTTTAAAGTGATCACCAAAGGAGGACCAGTGCTTTTTCCTTTGGGAGAGATGGACTCATGGTAGATTTAGAGTTTGGATTGGTTTTCACTTGTTAAGGAGGCCTAAAAGACAACTTCATTGGGCATTAGGGCTTAATGGAAGTAGCTTCAAGGTCATTTATACTTCAGTCAACAATATTTGGTGACTTGTCAAGACAAGGATAGCTCTAGGAACATTCATTCATTCAAACATGGCCCAATCATGATACAACACTATTTAGAGATTTAATTTCCATAATTTCGTTCCAAGAAAAACAACCCCTACAATAGCGAAAATCCAAATATCATGAATGCAACAAAATAAAGAATCAAAATATCATTAACATAGTACTTACATGTAAGAAGAATATATCCAATCACCAAGATATGCCATTCATAGAAGCTCCAAGACAGAAGAATAACCAAACATCAAAATTCATCCATTCATCCAAAAAGTCTCATCCTCAAAAGATAGCGAAAATCTCACAAGAAGATATGATCCAATCCAAGTGATCATGCTAAAATGAATTCACATCACTTGTATTTATACACTTCTAATGAGTTTGATTTAGTGAATTAGGCCTACATTAGACCTTACAGTAAAATAATGTGCAAAATAAATATCTTTTGGTGACAAGCCCACCAAAGTAGCTCATAAACAAACTAATACGCCTCTCAAGAGGTTGAATAAAGAATAGTGCATGTCGTTGGGCCTTGGAGGAGGCCTAATGGAATCCATTTGTGCCATAATGTGTAGTTGAACTATCAAAAGCAATGGACAAGGGGTTGGTCCCTTGTAATAACTTGTGGTGCTCCAAATGACATGTGGAGAGGCACACAAGTGTCCTCATGGGTCTCCAAACAAATCGAAGATGCCTGCAGATCGCTTGTAAGGGCTAGGGTGATGGTGTAGGTGATGCCACATCATCGTGCAAGTCTTGGATCATTTGCCAAGTGTATGGTGCAACTCTAGGGCCAACGATGAATGATGGATCAGGTGCATCTTCCTCGTCCAATAAGTGAACCACGAGCAATCTCTGAATGGATGTGGGGATCCATGGAGTTTTGTCTACTGCTGTGGAGGCCCATGGTTCTCTACACACACCATTCATGTGCCAATGTAGCCCTCTGGGGTTAGGAACCCGTATAGGGAGACCAAGCCCAAATGGAAACTACCTGCAACCTTGCATTAGATCCAATGTGTCCCCGTGCCTTCCAGCACATCAAGTCATTAAAGAAATCAAGTAAAAGAGTTCATAAACCATGGATAACAAGTGAGCACTTCATAATGGCATGCCCTTCCATAGTGGGCTTTGGCATGTGCTAATGTCTCCCAGCTCCAAATAGGGTTAACTAGGAATCCTATTAGGTGGTTTCTACCTCTAAAGGGGGTGGTATGTTCGTGGTACTCCCTTCAAATGGTGGTGGCATGTGGCATAATGATGGAATGGAGTAGGGAATGAAAGGGGGCAACCTGCATCACATGCCATGGTACAAGGGTAGCTAATAAAAGGGAAGCCCACACTTGGGTAAATAATGTGTCGGAGGGAGCAATCGTGGTGCATGAGTTACCCCAAACTTGATTTTTCCACCCTATCATGGAAAAATTTAGGGGCTAATATTCACCCACAAGGCTAATTTTCCATGATTTTTCCACCAAAAAGATTAGTCAATTTCCAATTTTTATAAAAGATGATTCACCCAAATTTTAGAATATAAAATTATTTTACCTTAAAAATCACCAACATTATATAGAGACTATATATAAATCCTCATAAATTTGAATAATTTTACAAATATATCAATAAACATTTTATAGTTTGCATATTAAGGATTAGTGAGATTCACCAATTTTTTTAAATTTCAAGAAAATTTTCCATCCTTAAAATTTTCCTTGCTTCATATGCCTTTTGCCTTTTTATGATTTTCTTTGGTTAACTGCTCAGGGCTCTAGGTAATGAGAGCATGATTTGTAAAGTATAACATTGGATACCCCCTTATAAGGTGGGGTAGTTCATCACCTGCCGGGGGTTGGGACAATCATGGGTTTTTGAATGATAAAGGAGGCTCATCAACGACCATGCAGGAACCAGGGTGATGGCCATGGAATGGGGTAGAGATCATGTCATGGCTTTTGTCCATGTGCTAAATGCTTTTGTCTAGGCCATTTTATGCATTTTGTGGTACAATTTCTTGTTGAATGTGGCCAATTATGCTTTTTTTTTTTTTCTTTTAGCTACATCAACCTCGAGGCATCATTCCAGGCCTGAGGAGGGGGTGGCTGATCCTATGTGGCCCCAGTGGAGGAATGTGGACTCAGGTGGGAGGAGAGATGATTGGGGGTGTAATGAGCGGAATGGGAGTAGTATATGTGAATCAAGGAGTGGGATCACGCAATCAAAATTAGGGTTTCCCATGTAGTACCATCCGTAAAACCAATAGGTCAGTAAAAGAGATCCCACGGGACTAGGGTGCAAGGTTAACATCCCAAAAGAGATTTAGAGTACAAGAGCACAAATCTAGACCAATCTTTCCGCCGAATCCCTCCATTAATCCATACCCAAAGTTTCCATAATAAATAAACTAGAATACTCAATTACCAAATAACAAGGCATACCTTTAGGTTTGGAGGGCCCACCTTCAAACATACGATCATGGCAGATGGGTTTAAAATCACTAAATGAATGAGAAAAATGGCATGGCAGCAAGTAAATAAAGCTTATACAAATTCGTAAGTTTGAGGGAAAAAGCTTCAAACCCATTTTAAGACATGGCTAAGCAAAGAAGGAAGTTTCTTTGAACCATTTGTTACTGTAGATAAAACTACCATTGCTATCTTCCAAGTTTTTGTTGAAATATTGATAAGCTCAGGGAATTAGAATTTATATTCGCAAAAAAGAGCAATGCATGTAAGTAGAGTATTCCATGGATTTTAAGAGGAACAAGAACAATTAAATGTGTCAGTGATACCATTCGTTATGTATTTTGTTAATCCCATATAACATACCATGATGTTATTAGTTTTGGAGTCAACAATAGCAGTTATAAATAATCCTATTCAATGGATTCCTAATGAATGTTCAATGGATATATACTTTTGGGGATGCTTATAAACTTCAACTAGTCTGTTGTTTAACTATAATCAAATTCTTATCATGTTTTTGATTTTTTCTCATTTTTATCCTTAGGTTCCGGCGTAAATGGTAGACTAGCCATATGAATCAAACTGTTTCATAAAAGTTACTATATAAATGAAGATATGTGCTCATTTGTCATCTTGCTATTAATTACAGTAACTCAAATTCTAACTTTTTATCCTGTTCCACTTTTGTGTTTGCTAATCTGTGTTGCTTAGGTTATTCCTTAAATGGAAACTAGTCATCCTTGTAATTGTTTCATGCGTTTCAAATTTTTGTCAGTTGGCTTTTTTTTTCTTTGCAAATATCATCATGTCTCAAGCTCTGCTTCCTTGAAATTTTTCATGCAGCTTCTTGTCTCAATGTTTTTTTCTTCTTTTTTCGTTAAAAGTTTGAAATTTTGAATATTCTGTGGTGGTGAGTTCAAATTTCAAACCTATCTGGAACAGGAGAGAAGAAACAATTGTGCCATCAGAACATGGATTGAACTTACCTCTTTTCCGCTGCTTTTCAGTCATCTTCTAAGACCATTTGATTTTATTGTGATTCTCAAGGACGTTATCATATTGTGATGTGGTTTATGCTTTGAATAGAGTTGTATACAGCAGTATGTATATACTAGTAGGGCTGACCTGTTTTGGTCAGGCGTTGACACTGATGAGAACTTTTGATTTAGTTTCACTTGCTGCAATGGCATTTTGTCCATTGAAATTATTCAGTCACTATCTATTGTTATGGGCCATGTCATCTTGACATGAACATCAAATGGGGAGAATAAATGGAGGAGAATCTTTTCCAAAATGGCGAGCAATGCATCCTTTAAAGGCTTGGTTCTTTGATACTAGAATTTGTTCATTTCTCTCTTCCTCAAATGGTGTTTTGTCAACTTTAATTTTTCAGCTGGAACCTATTGTTACAAATTAGTAAATTACAATCCGTGCCGTGTTGAAATGCATACCTTGTTAGGCAGAACAAAAGAATGAAAGTTACTCTGAATTGTAATCAGGGTTCTACATAAAATTCTTAATTTGTTTGGAGTGCACTTTATTGTTCTGACAATAACTGTCTTCCATGCTAACAGCCAAATTTACTGTGACCATGACTATTTTACCAGATATTTTCTTGGGTTTTAAATTAATGATCCATTGAGTGAAACAAAAGGTTTCTTGGTGGGAGCCTGCTAAATCTGGACTTGCATTTAAGAACCTTTCCATGTAGTAGAACCTTTTCAATTAATTTGAGGTTTTCACTGTCCAGATCTTCATAGGGATTCCATTGTATTGGTCTGTTATGCAGATCACTGATCAACAGCTTTGCTAGAAGTTTTCCATCTAAAATGAATGCATCTAAAGTAGAATTTCATGGACTTAATGTGCGATACTCCCTCCCCCTGTGCATTTAGTATTAACACTGCAACTTCTAATATATGGTTTACCTCAACGATTTTGAATTTGTCTGTTCCTCGTGTATGGCTGAACCCTTTAAACCTTCCATTATTCTTTTCAAATTTTGATATTGACTTTGAATTCTATTACCTTTTTAATTTTTTGGAAGTATTTTCCGAGTCTCCTTCTGTGTTTCTTTGTCCTTTTTTAATAAATATTTTCACGTATAAGGCTTTACTTAAAATTTCCTTCCTATACATTTTCTTTTCTTTTCATGAGTATCGGGTCTTGTAAACTAAAACAAAAAATTCTGCATGATGATTATGCTGAGTAACTTTTTATTTGCTGGTTTTGGCAGGGCGGAGGAACTAGAGACAGCATTAGTGGAGATGGTGAAAGAGGATAACAGACGACTTCTTAGTGCAAAGGTTTTCCATCATAGTAACCTTTTTCTTATTTTTTGAAAGTCCAATATGCCTTCCCAAAATAAATTGGGAACTTTATGATTTTTCCATGTTGTCATTGTATGCATGTTGTTTTATGTCAATTTTTTGTGCACAAACACAACAAATATGCAACAATTTCTAGTTATGAGACTAAGACTGCAATGTAATGGGCAGAGATGAATAATAGAAATACATATATAGATTACATTATGCGGATGAGATGCAATCACACAGAATAACAACAAAAATGAAGTTTGCTGCTTATTACAATGACAAGTATGCACAAAGTATCATTGCGTAGACTTTACACATGACTACAAGATCCATGTGCGATGGCCAGTGTTTTATGTTTCTGAATGTCTCTATATAGTGTTATTTACCTATTGCTTAGAGAGTGTTTGACTCTCACTGTGCAAGGAATGCATCAATGGGAGAGATTCTTATGAAGGCGAATTGTCTTAGGGCACCTTTTCATCTGTTTTTGGCACTTGGATACTTGGGACAAGGAAGGTGCACTAGTTAAGTCAGTGTATAAAGGTATATATGGAGTAGGTGGGTTGTCATATGTGGGCATGTGCTTTGTTGACTTGGCACATGTGGGGTGCAATACTTGAGTTAGTTACTTGGAGAAATGTGCTTCGAATTAGTTATCATGTAAGCACTTACCCTCAGCACTATCTTGGTTCGAGGTTTGACATTGTTGGAGGAAGCTGCTCTTGGAAGGATGAACACATCACTTCATAACAATAGTATTTTGTTTTTTTATGAGTGGAGTAGAGAAGAGTAATGTGACATGTTGGAGATAATGGTTAATAGGTTATAACAGAACTTGGGTGTATTAGGACTAAGAGATACACTGATAATAAAGTCACTAATAAAGTGATATACTAATGAGGCAATTAATATATTAATTAAAATAGTGGTTATTAGTTAGGATTTTTAGAGTAATGTAACATACTCCTTTTCTACTACTATGCAATGAGACATTGCATCATCTAATGAGTGAATGAGTCCACTCTCTTGTTTTTATGTGTATATTTCTATCCAAGCTTTTGTGTAAAACATGCATGGTATTAGAGTCACGACGAAGAGTAAAATCCGAGGAAATGGGTGAAGGCTCTGAGACACTGTTGTCACCGAAGAAAGCATTGAGGGATTACTTACACACATTGGACAAATATTTGAAAGAAGCAAAGTGAAGCTGAATCCAGGTCAAGGAAGTTGATGAGAGATATATAGTCTAAGGTATGTTTTTTTATTAAAATAAAAGAATGGGTCATGAAATCAAGCTGCATTGTTAGAGATTTGTGTTAAAAAAGCCCAATTTTGCTATAGAGTTTGAAAAGCGAAATGGCACCATAAAATTGATATCTATGGCATATAATAATATCCATCAAAGATGGTCATAGTCAAATTTGTTCATGAAGGTTGACATGTATATAGATCCACTTAGTCTATGTATATAGAGAGACTTGTCGTTTTTATTTCAAGTAGCAAGTGGCCATCATATGAGGGCTTCATAAGCCACTGTAGCGTGATCAACTATGAAACAAAGTGAAGGTGCCTCTTGTGGAATTGAGCTATTGAATTGTGATTAGGAACTAGAGCTTGAGTTGCATCGTAATTTTTTTTAAGAAGCCGCTGTACAAATTTGTAGTGCCATATGGATTTGTACCAATTTCCAAAACCATACTGTGGGAGAATAATGTGATTGGCAAGATAGTTTCTATGCTTATTATTTCCATAATTTGAAATTTATGTGGAAGTTTGGAAAACATATTTATTTATAGTAAATCTAATCAGAATAGATGTAATAGTTACGCCAAACAATCTTGGTTCAGTGCATGGCAAGTATTGGAAATCACCAAGTCATGATAATAAATTTAGATTTGTTTGGTGTATTTTGGACCCTAGAAAATCGGCTAGTTTGTCTCATATAATGTTGGATGGAAATGAAAAAATTAATGTTTAGGATTTGAAATCATGAAAACATAAGATTGCCATATTTGAATACAGATGTTTGGACAAATTTGTATTAGGAAAAGAGATCCAAGGTGAAATTAGTGTAGATGTCCAAGAAAAGTGTGATGCAAAGATCGAGAAGCTGTGATGTTGTTCAAGCTATTGGTGACAAATGAGATGCTTTCCAAATTTCAAGATAGTAATGATGCATTTGTCACATAGGAACACTTTCCCATATGTTATATGTGAAAATTCCTTGAAATGTAACAACTTGAATTTATTCTTCTAACTGATTATGCAGTTTATTTGTTACGACAAATAAGAATAAATCACATTGCAATTCTTCCCAATAAAAACATTGCGGAAAATAATCTAGAACTGAGAAAATAGATGCACACACAATAAAAATGACACCATTGTTTTTGGAAAAAATTCCCCGGAAAAACCCATCTGGGAAAAACGATGCGACAGATGAAGGTTTATTCTATTATATGCAACAACAAAATTTGAGTACAATATCCGGATTCCAATCTGGCTATCCTCCAAAAATAATCTCAACAAAATAATTTGGAGATAAATTATCTCCCTTTGCAAACAATTCACCCTGTTTCCAATTGCTCTTCCTCCTTGTAATTCACACTACTTGACTGGAAATGCGTATGATATGGCTTGAGAAATTCATACAACCTGCTAGCTGGCTCCAAGTGAGCTGTATTTCCTCCTTCAGCCACTAGAAGGAATTCGCTTGGCCTTTTGGAGCTCGATCTAACCTATGACAACACTACAAACCCTCTTCTGGCAACTCGTACTGGCTTTTCGACCTTCCTATTCTGCTGCTCTGCTGTCGGGAATCTCTACTGGAATACTCTGCTGTTGCTCTCCAATCTCACTCCCGTTTTCTTTCTGGCTTGAACTATTCTTCCCTACTTGATCTCTGCAACTGGATAGTTGCATTTGTCAAGGAACTCGCTTTCCTGATGTGTCTTTCTCCATCCCCATCGTCTTGCTCTTATAATCTCTCGTTGGCTCATGAACAACCATGATTAGATCCCCGTCAATGATAAGATCATCTCAATCTCAATCTGTGTGAGTTTCTAAAGCATTCTCACCTTTCCTTAATTAATTCCTATTAGTTTACCAGTTTTCCTAAGTTAGACTTAGGAAAAATTTAAATGATTAAGGCATTTTGCAAGCTTACCTTGCGAAGCCTTTTCTGGTTTTTGAAGGTCTCTTGTTCTTAGCTTCTCTGACAGAAATCGAGACTAGAACACCTATCCAATGGTACAAAAACTAACACTCCATCTTAGCGAGGAAGGTGTTCTACTATCTTCTCTCATAACATCTTCCCTCACGCTGCTGATGTCTGACATTTTTGGCAACCTGTGTTAATCTTAGATAACAATGGTCTGTTCTATGTTTTAACACAATTTACTTCAATGTTACTTATCGGCCCAATGAAAATTCCAATTATTTCTAGTAGCAATCACATTAACTTAAACACATTGATAGCAAATGCAGATAGAACATAAAAACATGTGCAACAGACAAGCCAAGACAAGAGGACACAAGATTTGGCGGATGCCAGGGAAAAACCCCATTGCGGGGAAATTCTTTGATCAAATCTTCTTATTACTATTCAATAGTTTAGCAGAGAGAGAGAGTACAAATATCAAATTTACTTGTCCAAAATAGTATTGTCGAAATCAACAGTCAATTGCAACCCTAAATAGAAAGTCAACACTGGTCAAAGCAACATCAAAATGTCCTCCAAGCAGCTCAGTCAACAACAGATCAATTTGGCCTTCCAAGAGAGTCAAAGTCAGCCCAAAACAGTTTGGTCAACCCAGTCAAAGGAGAGAGAACATTGTTGTAATTTCCTGCGTCAAATCTAAAGTCAATACTGAAGTCAACCCTGGTAAAACTGTCCCAATCACCTCGATTCCTGTGCCAATAAATGCAGCCTCCAAAGATCGAATTTCTACCCTAAAAATCAAAGTCAACCCTGGTAAAAAAGCCCCGGTCAACGCTGGTCTGATCTCCAAAAATTTGGCCAACAAACAATCCCAAAAATTCATCCTCTTGTCGCACATGCGAACTAGAAAGAGGCTGCCTCCAAGCTATATGAACCAATCAAGAGAGGAGAGAGAGAGAGATGTGTGATGTGATGTCCAAATGAAGAGAGAGGTCACTCCTATTTATACACTTCGTTGAGGGTGAGAAGACACATCTATTGGGCTTTTGAGCCTATTTTAGATTGAGGCCGACCTTGACAATTTGTGCATGAGAGAGAATAAATTCCAAATTCCACTTTTGCTTGCCAGAATGAGATGATCTTTATATCAAAATTGGACCTCTCGAAAAGAGGAATCCAATGCAATAATCATCTCCATCATATGAGCTGTCCTAAGGTAGAATTTGGCCCTAGTTGCCAATTTTAACACTCCTCAACTAGGGAGAATTCCACCTGCCAATCCATCTCGCATCATCATGCCATCTTGTCATCATTTACCATCTCTGTCATCACTTCCTTGCTTTGCTTTGCTGAACCATGAAGTAATAATGAAGAAGTTATCGAGAGTGAGTCAGAGGATCATATCACTCTCCACTGACAAAAGTCAGTCCTTGATCCCAAATCAAGTTGTTGAACACCATGCATCCTAGTCATAGGGATTACGATAGTACACAATACGTCCATTGGTAATGCTATGGTCCCTAACCATCTTTTCCCAACTCATTGGCCAGATGAGAGGTACTTCCCATGAGTCCCAGACTCTATGGGTAGGATGTGTGATGGGGTATCATCCGGAGAAGGTGAACCACTCATCCTGCTCATATGCCATAGGAGAAGGTGAACCACTCATTCTATGCATATGTCAATTGTAGGGGAAGGTGAACCACTCAGCCTACATACATCTTCCGCAATGGTAGGGGAAGGTGAACCACTCACCCTACACGCATTCAACCAACATGGGGTATCACAGAGGAAGGTGAACCACTCACCTTGTATCTAGCGCACCACTAGGGGAAGGTGAACCACCCACCCTATGGTCGCTCATAGCTCCATGAAGTACCCCAAGCCGCTAGGAGCTTCTAGAGCTTAGTGTTGAACTCATACAGGACGCTTATAGGAGGGTCGTTCCATGACTCCAAGTCTCTCTTAGAAGGTTAATAATTTGACCTTCCCCAAAGGCTTCGTGAGAATGTTTGCGAACTGCTGATATGTTCTAATGTGTTGGAGCCTTATTGCTCCCTGTTGTACCATATCCCAGATAATGTGGTACCTGGTATCAATGTGCTTGGAGCGGTCATGGAACATGAGATTCTCTGATAGGTGAATCCCACTATGGTTGTCGCAAAATATCACGATGGTATCTAGCATGCGCTGAAAGAACTCACTGAAGAGCTTCCTCAACCGAACAACTTCACAACATGCCATACTTGCAACAATGTATTCAGCCTCGGCAGTGCTTAAAGCAACCGATTTTTGCTTCCTGCTCATCCATGATATTGAAGCAGACCCCAAAGAGGCAACAGCTAGACGTGCTCTTACGATCCACTACACTGCCAACCTAGTCAACATCTGAATATCCATGTAGTCTCAAGTTCCTAACAGTGTATCTTAGTCCATAGAGGATTGTTCCTCGGAGATATCTCAAGAGATTCTTAGCAGCAATCCAATGAATGTGATGAGGCTCGACCATAAATTGACTCAACGTGTTCACAACGAAGCATATGTTAGGACATGATTTGACCAAGAACATTAGGGCCCTACAAGTTGACGATACTCGGAAGGGTTCGCTAATCTGGTCCAACAACACTTCCACATAGCTTCTTGAAGATGAGTTCCATCAGAGTAGATATGGACTTGCAGTCCACCATCCCACATCTCTCAAGTAGTTTCACAATGTATTTTCCTTCTGAAAGGAAAATATCACTTGGCTTTTTCCATACCTCTAGTCCTAGGAAGTAGTGCATAAGTCCTAGGTCCTTCATCTTGAATTTAGAAGCCAACTCCCTCAGAAAGAGACCATCCACATGAAGGACCAAAATGAGGGGCTTGTCCTTTTCAACCTTGAAGTATAGGTTTGGATCAACATCGCTTCTTGTAAATCCCAGCATCATAAGATAGCTATCAATCCTCTCATACCAAGCCCTAGGGGCTTGCTTCAACCCATAGAGGGATTTCTTCAACTTGCATACATGTGTCTTAGGATCTTGAACTTCGAACCGCTCGAGTTGTTCTAGAATCTACATAAACTTCCTCCTTAAGCGAGCCAAGCAATAAGGTAGTTTTGACATCCATTTGGTGAAGGATCCATCCTTGTGAGGCAACAAGGGCTATGATCGAATGGATGGTGGTACATCAGACAACCAGTGCAAATATCACGTCGTAATCTACTCCTTCCTTTTAAGAGAAGCCTCGAGCAACAAATCTGGCCTTGAACTTTTCAGCACTCCCATCAGCTCCATGTTTGATCTTGTAGAGCCATTTTGAAGTGACCACTGACTTGTCCTTGGGTCTAGGAACCACATCCCAAACATCATTCTTCATGATCGACTCATACTCCATTTTCATTGCATCCTTCCAAACTTGGTGTTTCACGATTTCTTCGAATGTACAAGGCTCAGATTGTACAATTGTACTCATGGCAGCTAAGTAGCCTTCATACCTGTTCGACTTCTTTCTTTCACGCAATGTCCACCTCAGTGCAATATGTTTCTCAACATATTCAAGAGTATCTTTGAGTCACATAGGTCTTTTTCTTGAAGTACAGGGCTCACTAGGAGGTGGATTAATGGCATCCATCGGACCTTACATTGGGCATCAAATCATTAGTCGGAGGCTCATCCTTCTTTCTTGCATCATCATCATTATTGTCCTTTCTAGGGATAGGAAGTTCTCAAACTTTCCTAAGGCAGAATCTTCATCGAAAGTGACATCATGACTTATTTCCAATTCCCTTTGACCAGGCACAAAGATTCTATATGCCTTCGAAGTTTCAGTGTAGCCCACAAACGTTCCTTTCTTCCCAGATGCACATCTAGTTTGTTTCTTTTCTCTTTCGACACATGAAAATATACAGGACAACCAAAATTATAAAATGAGAAACATCAAGTTTCTTACTGGTGAAAACTTCTTCGGGTGTCTTGAAGTCCAATGCTTGATGTGAGCATCTATTTTGAAAATACACAGCGGTGTTGGAAGCTTCTCCCCATAAGAACTTCGGTAGACCTTGGTCATGAAGCATGGCACGGGTGGCTTCTATGATAGTTAGTTTCTTCCTTTTGGCAACACAATTTTGTTCAAGAGTATATGCAGTAGTGGTCTCCCTCTTGATATCAACTTCTCTACAATAGTCATTGAATTCATTTGACTCATATTTGGTCCCATTATAGGTCCTCAATATTTTGATCTTCTAAAGTGTTTGGTTCTCGACAAAGGCTTTGAAAGAGCATAACCATTGAACACTCTTTCCTTCTTTAATAAATAGATCCATGTTTTGCGAGAGAAATCATCCACAAAAATTGCATAATACGAATATCCACCCAAAGATGTCACAGGGAACATACTTGATAGATCAGAATGGACCAATTGAAGAATATCAGTAGTTTGAGTTTCACTTGAGGGGAATGGCCCCCTTGTATGTTTTCCAGCTTCACAACCCTGACAAACACCTTCATGATCTAAGTTGAATTCGGACATATCTGTGACCATCTTCCTTACATCAGGTAAGGCTTTGAAATGAAGGTGAGCAAATCTCCGGTGCCATAATTCAGATTGAAGAGAAGTATCACAAGTCATTGCTCCCAACGAACTTCCTCCAACTTGATAGAGACCTTCAACCCTGAATCCAAGAGCGAATGCATCTCTTGGGTTCCTTTGCCAAACACGAACCTTTCGATCAATGAATGTCACCTTGAACCTTTATCTTCCTTCGCAGAAAATAGAGACTGGATTATTTTTCAGCTTAGGTACATATAATACTTCTTGTAAATGAAGGGTTTGACCTTGATTTAAGTGAGCAGTAACAGTCCCAATTCCTTTCACGGGGTAAGTGGCATTATCCCCAAGTATAATCTTCATATTTGTCTTCCTTTCAATCAAGTTTGAGAGAGCCTCTTTGTACCTAGTGAAGTTCCTTGAGGCACCACTATCAATCAACAAATGATCTAATGTATCTGGTTGAGAGGCGGTGGTGAGGGCAGAAATAAGATAAAATTCTTTTTGCTTTTCACGAACATTAACTTCTTCGTACTTGGAGTTTCTCGACTTCTTGGGAGGAAGACCATTTCCATTTCGAGCAACAGGAGCATTCCTCTTTCCTTTGTTGTCGAACCTGTTGTTCCTTTGATTGCCATTGCCTTTGAAGTTGTTGTTATTGTTGTCATAATCTCTTGGAGTATCCTTCTTGTGAGGACACTCTCTAGTGAAGTGGCCAAACCTTTTACAATTGAAGCATCTTCCTTTTCTTCCTTCCTTGAATCCCAACTTGAACCCTTGACCTTGTCTTCTTGAACTAGCATTGTTTTTCCTCTTAGCATGAGCAAAGAAGGCAGTAGGATTGCTTCCATTGGATGACTTGTCTCTTTCAATCATCCTTGTTTCTTCTTGAGTACATCTAGCCAATAATTCATCAAATCCCGAAATCCTGTCATTGTTGAGAATGGTAGTGTTAAACACATCCCATTCTCTTGTAAGGCCTCCAAGTGCAATAAGAGTGAGCTCCTTGTCACCAATGACTTCTCCAATAGATAGGAGATCATTCTTGATCTCGGTAATCCTCATGAAGTAGGATTGGATGGATGCTCCTCTATCCATCTTTATGTCTTCGACTTGTTCTTGAGAAAGAGAACTTGATTTGCATTATTTAATTTTAACATCCCAACCAACTTGTGTTGTGAATATAATTCATAACAACTAAAATAAATAAAATAAATGTAAATAGTAAATAATCAAATATTGATTAGGTTAAATAGTCATTAAGTTAAGTGAAAAGGCATGTCTAAAAGACAAACATCACTTATACATTTTATATATAATAAATTATCAATTCAAAATACCTCTTGTGTATTTATACATTCAAGTCAACAAGCTACCAGTTTTTATGCTTCAGTGGTATCAGAGCCATGGCACACAATATAATCATGCGGGTCTTTGAACGTTGTTTTCCGCACAGTGTGTCATTACATTCACCTCCTGAATGCGTTGAGCAGTTTAGTAAAATACAAGAAGCATTTCAACAATTAGAAAAATCATGTGCAGAAGTTTCAGCATGTCTAAAGAAAAGTTATGCAGAGGAAGACGATAACAATAGTGAAGGAACGAAACAAAGTGAAGCATTAGATAATTATAATGTTGAAGATGGAGCTAATGTAGATCAAGATGATGGAGAGGGAAATGTGGAAGAAGAAAAAGAAGAATTCAATCCAAATGTTGATAATGATGAAGACGAAAGTGATCTCAACAACGATTGTGATGAGAAGGATAGTCAAAGTGGGTATATGAAAACTAGAGAAGAAGACCACTCAAAATCCGAATCCAATTGGGAATATGGAAACAAAGAAATAGCTTATCTTGTTTCTCATTCGAATCATAATGAGCTTACAGAGTCCCTTGAAATCCTGTGGACCTCCAATGGAAAAACGTTGGCTGTCACACAACAACAACAAAATTCTGATTCTAAACTTGTCCCACATGCAATTCAAATGCAAGATCTTGATATTGAAGGTATTGATGGGAGGTCTGTTAAGGGTAGAATTTGTAAGTTGCAATGCATTGTAGATAATTTGGATTTGATTGAGGACTTGACCACCTGCAACCCAATTGTTGGATCATTGGATTTTTCTGAGATTCTTTCCGAAAACAAAGCAGATCCTAAGAGTTTGATCAACTAGGACAATGTTAAGATTCATATTTCTGAGGTTTTTAAAAGGGAAAAATGCCCTGATTTGAGTTGAGTTGTGTCTCAACGTGTTTTTCTTAGGAGTTACATTTCAGAAAAGGAAAGGAATGAAGATGAAGATATGGATAGAATTGGAGATGAAATTCTTGATAGGATTCAACAAGAAAATGGCGAATTCTGGAAGGGAAAACCTGCATGGCAGCTGGTTTTAGGGTTTTTATCAAACCTTAGAATTACTAGAACTTCTCCATTCAAAAAAGTTGTTGGGGATTTTTCTCAAGAAAATACCGATCATAGTCATGTTGTACAAGTTTCTCAAGGAAATCAAGATCATGTTGATGTTGATGTTGTACAAGTTTCTCAAGAAAATCCTGATCATGTTGATGTTCTACATGTTTCTCAAGAAACCAATGGATTAAGAAATGTACAACAAGTTAAAATAGAAGCTGGTTTAGAGAAAAATGAGGAGCAATCAACCTTGTGTAAGAGGAAAAGGACCACACCTTCTGATGTGAGTTCCAAGAGATTACAAAGCTTAGAAGTGAGTGCACATACACCCACAAAAAGCTCAAAAGTGAGTGCACAGACACCTAGTAAATCTAATCTTTAGCTTATAAAATACAATACATGGGATCCATTGTATACAACCATTGTCTGTAAGTTGTGCAAGGCAGATCCTTATAAAACTACTGTTGATCCAATAGTAAAATTGGAAAGCAGATATGAGAAAACCAAGGGGACCTAATCCAAAATTTCAAGGTTCCTAAATTGTTGGTTCGCTGAAAATTCCAAAAATATGTATGTGGATCACGATGTTCAGCTCAAAGTTAGCTAGCTAAATCAGAATGTTGAGGTGCCAGCAGTGACCCCCGAAATTCGGGGACGGAGCTCTAAAGCCCTTGTGACGCAGAAAAGGTGCAATGCAGGGTAGCACAAGGCGCCAATTTCCAAAGGGAAATTAGTGATTGCAGATGCGCCAAAAGAGAGTAGCAATTTTCAGAAACCTAATCGTCAAAATCCGTCCTCTCGGAAAGTAAAGAAGCAAAAGCAGCGCCCTGCTATGACTACAAGTCCAAGCCTGAGTCTTGCAAAACCTGAAGATTATGTTACTCCACGCATGTGCATGTGTTGCGTAAGTTGCTGGAAATCGCAGCAAAACCCTCTGCCAGGATCTGCTGCTGAAAAGGAAAGTGCTGATAATATGAATGCTTTAAGTGACATTGGTAGTTCTAATGTCGACTATGTTAAAGCCCCTGTCAGATCGTGGGGAGAAAGTGTCAATTGGAATGGATCATCGGTCAGATTACAGGAAGATATGCACACTTATCTCGACAGGCGTCCCATGAAATACTGTGATTACCTTAATTATATCAATGCGAAATCACGACGACTTCTAGCTGCCAGATTCTTGAACTTCATTGTCCGATGCTGCCTCATCCACTGCTATTAACAAACAGTCAATGTTCGATGCTGCCGCATCCACTGCAATTTAGAAACAGTAAATTATTTGACCAGGTTACCTTTTGACACCAAATTACGGATGATCATTCTGCGTAAATCCCCGGCGGTTGAGTTTTCCATATGTCACGTCTCATGTTGATCGATTCGATCCGTATGCCGCGTCTTTTAAATCGCCAACGTGTAAGCCACCATTTGGTTCGGTTCGTATGCCTGAATCTGCTGTCCGTACGATTTGTTTTC
>APFE031350246.1:167075-195914 GCA_000404065.3 Pinus taeda
AAATTAGAGTTTACAAAAAAAATTAGGGTTAAAAAAAATAAAAAAATATCCAAGGGAATATTATTGATGAGCTACATGACGAGAGGATGACCCAATTATATACCACTAAGTGAAGAAAATCCACAACATTAAAGCTTTGAGGACAAAGCTTCCGAAGGAAGGGGCTATGTTATGAATATAATTCATAACAACTAAAATAAATAAAATAAATGTAAATAGTAAATAATGAAATATTGATTAGGTTAAATAGTCATTAAGTTAAGTGAAAAGGCATGTCTAAAAGACATTCCCAGTCACAAAAAGAACACTGTTTAGGTATATATATGTGGGTCCTCATTGTAACAAACATCACTAATACATTTTATATATAATAAATTATTAATTCAAAATACCTCGTGTATTTTTCATTCAAGTCAACGAGCTATCCGTTTTTATGCTTCAACTTGTCATACATCCTTAGATGTTTCCAAATCAGAAATATAGGCAACCAAAGGCTTGTGAATAGAATCAACAATAATTTTCTTAGCTTTAACCTCACCTTTCTTGTACTTTGTTTGTGCAGCTGTGGATGCATTTGAAGGAGGCTCCACTACTCTTCCTTTGACATAATCTATGGCATTATTTTCTTCCAAAGTCAAATCTAGAGACATCTTCCATGCATGATAGGCAGATTTGTTTGTAAGCTTGTCCTCGGATTTGAAGTAAGATGTAGTCGTCATTGGGACTAGATCCAAGTTCTTGTCCAACAACTTCCCTTAGTGATTGCTTTTCCTCACTCTTGCTTGGGCTTTGCCTTCACCTGAGCTCTGATACCATGTTAATTTTAGATAACAATGGTATGTTCTATGGTTTAGCACAATTTACGTCAATGTTCCTTATCAACCCAATGACAATTTCCAATTATTTCCAGTAGCAATCACATTAAATTAAACACATTGTTAGCAAATGTAGATAAAACATAAAAACATGTGTAGAAGACAAGCCAAGACAAGAGGACACAAGATTTGGCAGATGCCATGGGAAAACCCCAATGTGGGGAACATCCTTTGATCAAATTTTCTTAATATTATTCAATAGTTCAGCAGAGAGAGAGTACAAATATCAAATTTACTTGCCAAAACAGTCCTGTCAAAATCAATAGTCAAAAACATTCAATTGCAGCCCTAACTAGAAAGTCAACACTAGTCAAAGCAGCACCAAAATGTCCTCCAAGCAGCTCAGTCAATAGCAGATCAATTCGGCCTTCCAAGAGAGTCAAAGTTAGCCCAAAACAATTTGGTCAACCCAGTCAAAGGAGAGAGAAAACACTGCTGAATTTCTGCTGTCAAATCTGAAGTCAACCTTGGTCAAACAGTCCTAATAACCTCGTTTCTGGTGCCAATAAATGCGGCCTCCAAAGATCAAATTTCTGCCCTAAAAAATGAAGTCAACGTCGATAAAAAAGCCTTGGTCAATGCTTTCGGTTTTCCTAAAATTCGGCTAGCAAACAATCCCAAAATTCGTCCTCCTGTCGCATGTGCAAAGTAGAAAGAGGCTGCCTCCAAGTAGTATGAACCAATCAAGAGAGGAGAGAGTGAGATATGTGATTTGATGAGTAATGTCCAAATGTGGAGAGAGGTCACTCCTATTTATACACGTCGTTGAGGGTGAGGAGACACATCTATTGGGCTTTTAAGCCTACATTAGACTGAGGCCAACCTTGACAATTTGTGCATGAGAGAGAATAAACTCAAAATTCCACTTTTGTTTGTCAGAATGAGATGATCTTTATATCAAAATTGGACCTCTCGAAAAGAGGAATCTAATGCAATAATCATCTCCATCATGTGAGCTGTCCTAAGGTGGAATTTGGCCCCAGTTGCCAATTTTTTCAACCTGTCACTGTCCACCAAGCTACTACGCATATTCTAATCATATACTAACCCTATAGTTGAACCACCCTCATTTGCGTTGTTGCTGATACTACACTTTGCCATCCCTCACTGCTGCCAACACTGCTTGCGCTGCAACTAATCTCATGTTGCTGTTGTTGTAACTAATGCAACAAAAACAAATCTGCGGATCCACTATATCCATGTACAGGTTCTACAATTGTCTCGTGAGCTCTGACTGCTACTAGTATCTGCACTGTCTACTGAGTAACTATCTACGCCCTGATTCCTTAATATTTGACTGCAAATAGTCTTTGCAACTGTCCCTCAAGATCTAGATGCACTCTTTAACATTGATCCACCTGCTACTGAAAATTGTGGGCCCCTGTAGCAAGGGTAATGATCCATGGGTAGACACTTATCTGATGCTATCCTCCTTGGATCTCGCCCAAACAGGGGACTAGAGTTCAATGTCTCCCCACCTCTCTCCTGAAGGTATTGCCGCGTACAAGCTGAATTCGTCCTGCAATCTAGAGGACATATCATCTATTTCTGCTGAAGTTGCTATATTTGTTGCTCTCCCTTCTTGTCCTTCTTTTTCTTGGGACACTGGATGTTGTAATGACTAAACACACCACTCCAGAAGCATTTGATCTTTGCAGATCCTTCTTCTTCTTCTCTCCTCCCATTGGGACATTTCTTCACCTACCCTTTGGTTGCAAGGACGACGTTTTCCTCATTCTTCTCTTCCTTGGGTGTCTTGTGGCTGCTGTTGCTAGTACCATTTACGAGACTATGTCACATCTCCTCTTGAGTGAAGTCACTCCATAGATGATCCCAACTAGGTAGCGTATCTCACCCAAAAATAACGTGGACAAAAGTATGCCACTCCTTAATGAAACCGTTGAGAGCTGTTTTGACTAGCTCACTATCTACTGGCTTTTCTCCAATGACTGCTAACTCACCTCTGACACTTTGAATCTCGGAGAGATGGATGTGATGCCTTCACCCTTGTGCATTTTTGTAGCCCTCAACTTCTCCTTCAAAAGCATGTTTTGGTTGTCGGAAGTATCTTAATAAAGCTTTGCGATGGCATCCCACATTTCCTTTGTCATATTCTTATTTGCAACATGTGGAACGATATGATCTTGAATTCCATCGAGAATCAACCTCTTAGGTTTGACCATCTCCTTGTTATAGTTTGCTAGCTGTTGCTGATATGTAGGTACGACTACAGTGTACTCTACATATGTCTTCAAACCATGCTCATCTAGCAGGTGATCCTGTTCTTCCAGATGCTTATCTTGATCACAGAGTCTTGTTGTGACCATCCCTGCAAAAATCAAAATTGGGAAAATCAACTCAGAATGTGCAAATCTGCTTCTGCTTGCCTTTGAAAATCCTTCTTCGGTCAATCTACTACCTTCAATTGTTCATTGAGGCTACTCGCTCAACCTTCTAGATGTCCTTCTCTGGAAATATATGATTTGTCCTCCTAATCCTATATCTGGAAACCCACTGAGTAAACTGGAAGTTTCTTCCGTGTGTGCTTTTCTCTTCCACCCAACAGTGATCTGCCACTGCAATACCTACTGCAAAGCAATTGTTCCTAGTTCTGCTCAATGAACTGACTAATCTTCTCACCCACACCTACAAATCTCTAATACTAAGGTTGGTCGAATTTTTTGTTTGTAAACTGAAAATCGAACCCTTGCCTCTGCTAATTCGCAAACACTGGTGGCCTACACAGATCTAGGAAGAAATTTGCTTAGAACTCCCTCTGAACTGCGAAATTTTCTCCCTCCCACTACTGATCTCCCGATCTAATCAAAACCGCTTTGATAACACCTGAAAATTCCTCAGAATGCAGCAAATGGAATTTATTCTTCTAACTGATTAATTATGAAGTTTATTTGTTACGACAACTAACAAATAAATCATACTGCAATTTCTTCACAATAAAATTACCGCGGAAAGTAAACTAGAATTGAGAAAATAGATGCACATACAATAAAGATGACACCAATATTTTTGGACAAAAGTCCCTAGAATAACCCAACTGGGAAAACCAATGCAGTAGATGAGGGTTTATTTTATTATATGAAGCAACAAAATCTAAGTACAATATTTGGATGCTAGTCTGGCCATCCTCCAACAATAATCTTTACAAAATAATTTGAAGATAAATTATCTCGCTCCGTAATCAACTCGACGTCTCTCCAACTGCACTTCCTCCCAACCATTCACACTACTGGATTGGAAATGTGTATGTTTTGGCTGGAGAAATTCGTACAACCTGCTAGTTGGCTCCAAGTGAGCCGTTCGTCCTCTTTTTGCCACTAGAAGAAATTTGCTTGGCCTTTTGGAGCTTGATTTGACTTCTGACAACACTGCAAACCATCTTTTGGAAACTCGCATTAGGTGTCTAGGAACTCGCACTAACTATTCGTCCTCCTTGCAAAAATATTTTGGCCTCCCTGCTGTACTGTTGGGAATCTCTAATAGCGTTCTCTGTTGCTTCTCCCTCAATCTCACTGTTGGCTCAAATGCTTCTTCCCCGCTCGATCTTTGTAGTTGGATAGTCGATCTGCCAAGGAATTCGCTCTCCTGATGTGTCTATCTCTATTGATATCTTCTTGCTCTAATAATCTCTCATTGGCTTACCAACGGCCATGATTAAATCCCCATTAACAACTAAGATCATCTCAAACTCAATTTGTGTGAGTTTCTAGAGCATTCTCACATTTTTTTAATTAATTCCTATTAATTAACCAATTTTCCTAAGTTAGACTTAGGAAAAATTTAAATGATAACTAATTAATTCAATTAAGGCGTTTCACAAGCTTATCTTGTGAAACCTTTTATGGGTTTTCAAGATCTTGTGTTCTTAGCCTCTCTAGCACAAATCGAGACTAGAACACCTATCCAATGCTACAAAACTAACATTATCCTCACTTAAAATGGATGAACTTGACTCCTTGCTAGACCATTTACTAAAAATCAAGGATATTAGAGATGAATTGAAATCAATTGCAAGGACAATGAAAGGAGAAGATGAAGTGGTTATTATTAACCTCAAATAGTTCGCCGCCTTCTTATGCAATTTTTTAAGACCTTGAACATTACTAGTATTGATAAAGATGTAACATATCAGTAGTTGAGCACTAAGCTCTTTTAGCAAGATAGATAGACAAATCAGTCTAGGAATAGCAGTTTTAGTGAGTCTTTTGAGGTGGCATGTGGAGCAAAATTTAAAAGAAAGGGTAGAAAAGATATGAAGGGGATGATGGAGTTAACCCTTCTGAGTGAGGTGAAAGTAGTAAAGCAATTGAATGCTTTTGTTGTGGCAAAGTAGGGCATATAGACAAAGTTTGAAGGAAGTGGTTGTCGGATCACAACACAACCAAGAACATTATTTCAATGCTCTATTTAGAAAGAAACATGCTAATATTGTTGAACAGAAGAAGGACGAAGAGTTCCATCTGTTCATGGCTAGAAAGAAGGATTCAAAGAGTGGTAAGGTTGATTGGTATGTTGATTTAGGTGCATTTAAACATTTTACTAATGGTAGTGATTGGTATGCTGATTTTGTAGAGTATAAATCTCAATCTCATTTTGTTGTGGTGAATAGTAGAGAATAATATAGGGTTAGAGGAAAGGGAAATGGCGTGTTTCAGCTAAGAGGTAAGAAGGTAATGATTAAAGATGTCTATTATGTTCTTTGTTTTGAGAAAAATCTACTTGTGATATATATTTGATAATGAAGCATAGCTCATACTTCGACATAAATTCCAGCGATAATAGGTGTCCTAAGTTGCACGATACGGGGAGACGAGTACGAGTTTCCGAAACGGGTACGGGTACGAAACGTGATCCCCCCAAATTTTGGAAACAAGGAAATACTATATATATGTATATATATATACACACTAGGTCATTTACGTTATATGTGCAATCATTAAGCATACATGATACATTCTAATTTATTACATTATGATTAAATTGTCCAATGTCAATGCATAAACTATAAGTCTCTAAATTTACATCACATGTACTCATGAATGATCACATAATGAAAATAGCAATAGCCAAAATCAGCCAGGAGAAATTTCTAATTTCTTGTCTCATGCTTGATTGGGAGTCTCCTCTTGCCCAGTTGAACGACCTTAGTGCTCTTGATTAAATACAAGTTCCATACCCTAGTACCCTAGGTGCTCTTGATTATTGGGAGTCTCCCCTGCATAAAGGGCTTGGTTCTCTTAATTAAATACAAGTTACATACCCTAGTACATGACAAAATCCAATGGAAACATTGCAATCCCGCCAATCTTGAAATCCTGAAAAACAGACAAGTCTGTTGGATTTTGAGTGAGATCTAAAATTCTACTTTTTCCATATGAAATCCAATGAAGGCGAAACCACTCTCAAACATCCCGAGTCATTTCATGGTAATGTTAAAACTTTAAGAGAATGTCACTTTTAAGGAGAATGTCACTTTTAATGAAAATGAAAGATAAAGGAGAATATCACTTTTACTTCAAGAATTTAACATTACCATGAATTGCATATCAACACTAGCGCCATAAGCTTGAACATTAGGTTGCCCAACTCAAATTTTTTTATTATCAATCTTCAGTAGCTCCCTCTATCACCCCTGAATTGGCAGGGAGTGAAATAAAAAAATAAAAATGAAAAATCTAAAAAAAACTGAAAAAGTCACTTTATTGCTGAAACGTGGTTGTACGACTTGGAAACGTGTTTAACGCTGTACTAGGCCACGTTTCCCCCACATGAAACGTGGCAGTAGCTAAGGCCTTGACTCAGGGCTCCTCTTGACAACAATTTAGGGCTTCCTCTTGATAGTGGTTTAGGGCTCCCATTAGCTACGGATAAGGGCCTTCCCTTTGCTATGGATTAAGGCTCCCTTTGCTGTGGATTAGAGCCTTCCCTTTGCTGCGGAATAGGGCTCCCTTACTGCGCATTAGAACTCATATTGACTGCAGCTAGCGCTTCTTAGATCTGCGGCCAGATCTCCTCCAAGACTGCGGCTAGGGCTCTCTTAGATGACCGCGTCTAGGGCTCTTTTAGATGACCCTCTCCACTGCATCTGCCTTGAGAGAAGACAAACCCAAAACAACTGGAGAGAGGGAGATCATGAGAGTTGTGTTCTCAAGTGATTCAAGGCACCTTTATTTATACAAAAACATGGAGCACATCAGGGGTTTATTTGGTTGCTGGTCGACCTTGATGAATTGCCCCATAACACAAATAAATTCATATCTCCATGAATACTTATCGGAGTCGGATGATCTTTAGATCAATCCTACACCTCTCGATGAGAGGGATCCAAGAAAAATATCAGTTCCCATTAATAAGATGACCCACATGGAGTTTGGCCCTAGTTGCCAATTTTAACATATTTGACCAAGTTTGATTGTGATTTTTGGATCAAAATTTCTTTTTTGGAAGGCCGCATTGATTGGCATAAGAATCGAGATTTTCTAGGCACATTGATTGAGGCTCACCACATGGCTGATCGCAGAGTTGACTGTAGAATTCAAGATTAGACTTTGAACAAGTTTGACTGCTGATTTATGGACTGTTTTGGGCTGACTTTGACCAGCGTAAGAGGCCGAGTTTGATTGTTGGTTTACCGAGCTGTTTTGGGAGAAGTTTGACTGTTCTTGACTTTCTGGTTAGGGCAGAATTTGATTGCTATTGATTGCAGTTTTGACAGAGTTGTTTTGACTGTGATTTAACAAGTCAATTTTGACTTTTGTACTTTTTCTCTCTGCTGAACATTTGATATAATAATAAGAAGAATTGATCAAAGGGTTTTCCTCATCTTGGGGTTCCCTTGGCATTTGCCAAACCTGGTGTCCTTTTGTCTTGGCTTGTCTTCTGCATTTTATTGTTCATGTTCTATCTACAGTTACTGTCAATGTGATTGCTATTGGAAAACTAAATTGGAAATTGTCATTGGGTTGCTAAAGGAACATTGAAGTAATTGTGCTCAGTATAGAACATAGAACACAACATTGTTAACTAAAATTAATATGGTATCAGAGGCCAGGTGAAGACAAAGCCCAAACAAGAGAGAGAAAAACAATCATTAAGAAAGATATATTGGACAAGTCTCAATGGCTTCTACATCTTACTTCAAGTCTGAGGACAAGCTCAATGAAAAATCTAACTATCATGCATGAAGATGACTTTGGACTTGACTTTGGAGGAATGAAGTATTGGACTCTGTGCAGGGAAAAGTGGTGGAGCCTTCTTAAAATGCACCGACTGCTGCGAAGACGAAGTATAGAAAATGTGAGGTCAAAGCAAAGAAAATTATCATGGACTCCATTCAAAAGCATTTGGTTGCATATATTTCTAATTTGGCAACATCTGAGGAGATGTATGATAAGCTGGTTGGGATATTCAAAGTGAATAATGCAAATCAAATCCTCTTTCTCAAGAACAAGTTAAATGATATCAAGATGGACAAAGGGGAGTCTATCCAATCCTACTTCATGAGAATAACTCGAATCAAGAATGACCTATCTATTGGAGAAGTTATTGTTGATAGTGAGCTCACTCTCATTGTGCTTGGAGGTCTTTCAAGACCTTGGGATATATTTGTCACCACTATTCTCAACAATGACATGATACCTGGTTTCAATGAGTTATTGGCTAGATGCACTCAAGAGGAGACTAGGATGATGGAGAGAGACAAGCTCCCAAATGGAAATGAACCTACTGCTTTCTTTGCTCATGCAAAGATATCGTCCACAAGCGATTTGGCCCTTTAATATGATTTCGATGAGGAGTATGTATTGGGATCCATTAGTCATCCTCAACAGTGGGTTCTACCTATAGTTCTAGTAGGCCTTTACATCCCCTTGTTTTTCAACTCTTTTGAGCATCTTTCTAGCACCTGAACTTTTGTTTATATCTTCTAGATGATTTAGTTTCTAGATCGCTGTGACTTTGGGTTTCCTCTTGATCCCCCTCTTCCTTGGATGTCAATAGAACTCCTTGCTAGCAATGATGGATTGTTGAAGGACAAATGGTGTACCGCACCAAAACAACAAACATTTTCTAGGTGGGCCCAAGGTTTAGTTGGGATTCCCTGTCCAACACAGTACTAGTATTTGTTTGAGTAGTCAAACTTCCATTTGAATGTCTTCTCAACGACCTTGGATATTAGGAGCATTGGGCTTCCTTGCTTCTGCACTACCCCAAAGATGATGTGGCCATACCCTCTAAACCACAATCATTCCTTTGAGGATAACATCCACCAGTGTATTATATGATTTTGATGAGGAGGCTATATTGAAATCCGCTAGCCGTCCTTTACAGTGGTTTCCAGCTCTAGCTCTAGTTGGCTTTTACATCCCCTCTTTTGTTCAACGCTTTTGAGTGTCTTTCTCACACTTGTGCTGTCTTTTATATCTTCTCTTTGCTAGATATTTAGGTTTTAGCTAGATACCTAATCTTTTATCTTTTTCCACTTGTATGATTTATCTAGGATTTGTTTTTGTATTCTCACTTTGTAGGTATACTTGATGTACTTTTTGGTAATTTGTTGGACATCATTGAAATTATCTGATCTTATCTTATTTCAACAGGGAGGAATTGATGAGACTTAGTGTAGAGAACATGTGTTATATTTGTACTATCCAGTTTTGTACTGTTTTATATTTGTACTATCATTCACCCACTTTATTGTATTTTATTGAAGATGTGGTCAAATGTGAATACTATCCCACATAGTTTTGTGTCTATATGTGTATGGTTCAGGCAATCTTTTCTCATACTTGAACACTTCTCTCTTCTGTTTTCTTCTATGCCTTTCTTCTAGTTTTGTTCTTATATCAGGTTTGCATATCAATATCTTTCCCATTTGACTCCTAAGCTTATTGACTCTAGGGTTTGAAAGCTTAGTCAATTAGTTTCTTTTATTAATTACTCTTGTATAGTATTCATTGAAGTGACTGTCCTGCATATTACTGGGCATTATATAATTTTCTGTTTTAATATTGTATATTAAATAAATGGGTGTGGGAACAAATCGTTATTTTAACTGTGTGTAGTTTGATCATCCCATTGAAAGTGATTTGTTAATTCATTGCTTACCTTTTAAAAGATAACATTTGTATGTTACATAATATTTTGAATTAGATCTGATTGTCTGTATTCAAAAACCTGTACATAATAATTATTTGTGATTTTATTTTCAGTTAGAGCAAGTTGAATGTGAGATAGAGAACCTGCGGCAAGTTGTAGTAGAGAAGGAGGAGCAGGAACGCGCCATGCTTCAGGTTTTCCCCAGTTATTGGATATTCTATGCTACTTGATTACAGAATGTTTCTTTCTTCCTCTTTTCCCATTATCTAAAGAAGTTATGTGTTGTCATTTTCTTTTGGATATATTGAGGGTTATTCATATTCAAGGATTCAATACAAAGTATTTTTTTATCTCCAGCTGTTATCATCATCTCCAGTGAAGAAGGATTACTTAAAATTTTATCAATGCTATTGTAATATCACCTTTGACTGAATACATTGCATATTTACACTGATCTTTGTATTACCCAGGTGATGATGCGAATAGAACAGGAGCAAAGACTTACAGAGGATGCACGTCTATTTGCAGAGCAGGATGCAGCTGCACAAAGGCATGCTGCAAATATGCTTCAGGTTCCCCATTTTATCCTTGATATAATGGTTGTTTGTAATAATCCTTGATATAATGGTTATTTGCAATAAGCAATGTCTTTTCGAACTTGTTGTCTATGGATTTCTGTCCCTGGCATTTAAAAAAAAAATATTTTCTGAAGGAAAAAAGTCAAGTAATTTATTGAAGGTAACAAAATTACAATAGCAGATATTGAGGAGTATTCCAGATTACCATACGAGGCCAAATACAAAATGACAAACAGTCTTCACCAGATGTTTGGAATGTTTGAATATATTCCAGCAATAATAGAGCTTGCTTCTCTGCATATAGTTTCATTTTTTTTTTTAATTTATTTTTTTAGCTAGCACTAGCCTGTATGCTTTACAAAGAAACTTCATTTTTTTTAAAACTCCAGTATTCCTCAAAATACATATACAAATCTTACCAGAAAGAATCAGAAAATTGCATTTTCAAGTATTATTGTTCCATAATCTCTGAGAAAGTGAAACCAGGTTTCATGAAAATAAGAAGAAGATTGTCCTTGAGTGGATTCAAGGATTTTCCAAGTGCCCACTTGCAGCTCTGGTCCTTTGGAAAGCCTGTCTGCTTCATTGTTTTTGTCCCAGTAGACATGAGCAAAAGAAATATGAGTAAAGGCTGATTGCATATTCTTGATGTCAAGAAATAGTGGTTGCAGGATGAAATTATTCAAGATGAAGTTTCCTTTCATCCATTGAATGACTAGAAGTCAGTCTCCAAAAATTTGAATTTGCGTCACTCTTTTATTGAGCCATCAGAAGAACCAGTTTGAGTGCCATAAGTTCATAGAGGTTGTTTGTTACAGGACCAGTTCCAGCTTTGAAGGAGATGGTATTGTTTGGAGAAAGATGTATAATTTCTTACTCCCCACCTCTAGTAGGATTACCTTGTGATTCTCCATCAAAGAATGTCCAAGGGACTTCTTTGTTTATGATTTCTATTGTACCCTGTTCATGAGCAAGAGAAATTGAAATTTTTGGGAAGCGTAGAGGATGTTGAGAATTTGAGAGGCACATTTAAGAGGGGTGTCTGTGTTACCCATCTAGATACAGGGGTAACCCTTGGAGAATTTTTTTCTCCTATGTTGCAGCTTGCCCGCCAGTAGCCCTACCATGATAGGTGGAATTGTATTCCTGTTTGGTAAGGAGTAGCTGCTAAATCCATTGTGCTTGCCTTTTCGAGGCAAAGCATCTCAAATAAATATCTAGACACTTATTGACCACTTCTATTTGACCATCTGTTTGAGGATGATAAGCTATACTCATTACAGTTGGGTATCATGTAATTTAAACAACACCCAACATAAATTGCTCATGAGTATAGTATCACATTCTGATGCAATTGAATTAAGCATGCTATGTAGTTTATAAACATCGTCCATAAATACTCAAGCAATTTTTGAGGCCTCAAAGGGGTTTTGTAAGGCAAAAAAGTGAGCATAGTTAGAAAGGTGATCCACAACGACCATGATGATTGATTTGTTTCTTTCTTAGGGAAGCCCACAAATAAAATCCATGCAAATTTCAATCCACATAGTTGTAGGAATTAGTAAAGGCTAAAATACTGTTGGAGGCTTCGTTGTTTCACCCTTGTTCCTTTGGCATGTTTCACATTTTGCCACAAAGATATGGAGTTCATTGTCCATTCCATCCGAAAAGAACTAACACTTAATCCATTAATATGTTTTTTTGAAACCTCGAGTGATTGCCTATGGAAGAGGAATGTAATACCATTAACACTCTTTATTTGAATGTTAAGTTTTGAACCAAAAAGATACGCCTTTTATACCATAATGCGTAGTCCTTTAGGTTGTATCCCTTATGTGTGTGTGTGGTCCTATGTTTGGAGCAGATGAAGTTGAACAATCCAGGCATCACCTAACCATTCGTGCCGTACCTATTTTATACAAGCAGGCTCTAGTAAAAGTAAAGGAAATAGGGTTCCTTCCCCCTTGTACTTCCTAGATAAGGCATTGACCACCAAGTTCTCGTTTTCCTTCCTGTAGATGATCTCATAATTGTAGCTTAACATTTTGTTGATCCATTTTTGCTGCTCTAGTGAGGACAACCTCTTTTGTAATTTATTTTGAATTGAGATAGTTTGTCCTAATCTAGTAATGATACCCTCTCAGGTAGGGACACCATGTAGAAGAACCAAATTTTTTAAATAAACTTCTTGAAAACTTCCAAGTGACCATGAGGTGCATGGGACTGATAGGAAGTTCAGAAAACATTAGTCCAGTGAAAATGAAGACAAATTACCCTTTAGTTTGTTTCTAAACCCACCTACAATTTTTTAACTTTTCATTCTTATTTTCTTGCAACATAACGTGTGTGTGTGTATATATTATATACACACACACACAAACACATCAAAAATATATACCTCAATAATTTTTATTCTCAGAAAATTATTAAATAAAATTCTGAATTGCTGTGAAAATAAAATCACTGGCGTTTAACCTTTGAAACAAAAATATTTATAGCAGAAAAATAAAATCAGAGATATCAATTACATCACAAGAATAAGTATACACACCTAACATTTTTCCTTCATTAAAATCCTTTGGAAAATCTGGGGCTACACCCATAAAGAAAAATACAGAAAAATATGCATTGTTGGAACTTGCAACTCGACCCCCATTGAAAACTCGACCCAAGGAATCCGACCCACAAAAAAATTGGCTTCTTGAAGAATTTGGACCTGGAGAAACTCGACCTCTTGGCACAATCAAATCGACCCTCTCCTTTCCTCCTCGTACGACCTCTGCGCACTCAAGAAAAATTGAGTCATTGAATAATTCAACCTCTCCACAACATGACTTCCTCTGTGGTTCCCAGCGGGTCAAACTGGCAGAAAATCCCAGCTTGATCCTCCATTTCACCAAAAAAGTGGACAAACCGGTCCTAACCGACCGGTTTAGGACAAAACTGGCCGGTTTATTGCCAGGGCACCAATAAACCCCACAGAACGCATTTTTGTGAGTTTTGAAGCTGTTTTGAGGGAAATTTGGGGTTGTTTTCCTCCAAGAAATTTGGGGTTCATCCTTTTACTTAAATTTTTAAGATTACCATGAAATGACTCGGGATGTTTGAGAGTGGTTTCGACCTCATTGGATTTCATATGGCGAAACTAGAATTTTAGATTTCACTGAAAATTCAGCAGACTTAATGGTTTTCAGGATTTCATGGTTTGGGGGTTTGCAATGTTTCCATTTGATTCTATCATGCGTGAGGGTATGAGATTGGCATTTGATCAAGAGCATGAAGCCCTTTAAGAACCTTGATCATGGTGGCGTTGATTGTTGAACTTTGTTGACGTTGGTGGTATTGATTGTTGAACTCCTCTACCATGGCCTTAACAAGAATGTACCCTTCACTCAAAGGAAAACAACTGGTTAGGCTTGCTAATCTTTTTCTATGACATTATAAGGTTGAGGAGATGAACCCTTCACTCAAACCAAAATCATTGGTTAGGCATGTTAAACCTTTTCAATTTCTATCATGTTATAAGGTTGAGTAATCCAAGTCTGAAGACTTTGAGCTAGATGATGTTTATGTATTTCTAGTAGCGTTGAATCAATGATGAGTTTCATGAGTGACCATGTTGATCAGTGAATTGTAGTTTTGATGTCTATTTTTGCTACTACTACTAAAGTTGTAGAGGAGTTTTAGGAGTCCTCAAACTTAGAGCCATATTATTTATGTAGCTCATGTTGATGATCTCTTGTCTAGTAGTGGTGATAAGTTTGATGATGATGAGGAGTGATCATGTTGTTGATCACTGATATGCAGACTTGTAGTAGTTCAGTGACCCCATAGCTTAGAGCATTGTTTTCAGACTCTAGAGGCCATTTAGAGCCTCATTGACTATATATTTTGTTGCGGATATGTATTGCACTCGATGCCATTTTGATATATTATCCTTTACATGGTATATAGATGAGCAAACCTTGCATATTTTGTTTCTATTGGCTTGGAATCATGGTTTTAAATCTTAACAATAGTTTTTTTCATTAAAAATTAATTATTTAATGTATTTTTTTTTAAACTGGTTCGTTTAGACTTGACCAGTCCCGGTTCGAAACCCGGTTCATTAAGTGGACCGGTCCGGTCACTGGTTCTGGTTTTTAAAACATTGGGTTCAGTTACTCGTTCTCTCGATATCCTGAGCTCGACCTCCTGGAAATACTCCTAAAATTTCCTTGCAATCTTCCTCCCTTCTCTTCAGTCTAGATGAGTCTCCTGCTCTAGAGGAACTTGCTTCATCCACATGTATGTCTTCACCTCTCCCTTTGTTAAAAATTGTAGCTTGGACATATAGGCCTTGTTTGTAGGCATGCAAAAGATAGCTTAATAATTACTTATTTCAGCAGTTTTAATTATTCCTAAGTTTTACTTAGGAAAAGTACATTGATTTAATTATTTAATGTAAACTTAGGCACATGGAATATTAGTGGCCCATGGTATTACCCATGGTATTTAGCCTTGGAAGAATTATAAATTGCTAGAATGAGTGAATGAAGGACACATTATTTTCGAAATCACTTTTAGTGAGTGAGAACAGGGTTGACTTGGGTGAAAAATGTTGATTACATTGACAATTCCCTACAATACTCAGATCAAAAGATAAGTACTTCATATCTTTTTCTTGATTATTATTACTTTATTTTAGTTGGCGTCTTGTCTTTGTATCTTATGCTTGGTTATAATCATTTTTTTCCATGGCCTCCTAATGAGGTTTTCGGGTACATCGTGAAGGTTTCCATATTGAAAATTGGCAGCTAAGGGATGAATTTTCTTGAATACAATCTCATTTCTGACTATTTTAGAGTGACTTTCTAAAAATAGAAAGTCATGTCTATCATTTCAAGCATGACTTTCCAAAAATAGTAAATCACCTTACTTTAATTGGTAATCTAGTAGAGATGATTGAAAATCTCTTAACTTATCCTTAATCGATCTTAATTGCTCAATTTTTACATAACCATCAATATTATTATTATTATTATTATTATATTATTTTTATGATACTATAATATTATTATGAAAATAGAAATTCATGTCACCGTTTCTAATTGGCACTCAATCATGCCACTTCGCATCTCTCTCTCCTTGATGGCACTCATACCGCTCGCTCTTTTAATGGATTCGTTGCACTCTTACACTCTCTCACTCACAATAAAGACTCGTCATAACACTCCTTTTACATGCCTTAAAGACCTGTCATAAAAGACTCCTCTTACGCACTCTTCATTGCATATGTTACACTCTCTCCTTCAAGGCATGTGTACTCCTTTATGGGATGATTTACAAAGGAAATTGCTCCTCCTTAATGGCATGAGTTACAATGGCATGCGTTCCTCCCTAAATGGCGTATGTAACTCTCCCTCAAGGCATGCAAGTTACTCCTCCATGACTCGAACTCCTTGCTCCTCCTATATATATGTGTCTCTCATCTTCACTCTTACTCGTGCATTGTGAAAGGAGACTTCGAACTTATGAAATAGAGAGTTGGAGAGACTAGAGAAGGATTGCGAGAGTGAGAGAGAGACTTGGAGAGTAAGAACAGAACTTGGTGAGCCAAAGTGATTGAGTGTTTGCATCAACTGCTGCTATCAGAGACCACCTTCAGATTTGGGTGAACTTCTTCATTCTCTCATTGTATTTTGTTTCTCTATTGAACAATTGATTTCTAATAGAATAAGAATCTAGTTGGGTATTCCCCTTGTGGCTTTTGCCCTGGTCATTGGACCTAAATTCTTTGTGTCTCATTGTGTTCTTGGCTGTCTTTTATCTTGCATATTGTTTATATGGTGTATGTTATGTCTATGATTGCTTAACCAATATTGCAGCTTGAAGGAGTTTCATTTTTTTAAGCAATTGTTACAAAGTAGAATATAACGTTTCAACATGGTATCAGAGCTTTGGTGAAGGCAAGTCGAAGAAGTCAAGAGTTTCTCCCTTCTCATTTTCTGCTGAACTATCTCTTGCTGTTCTAGCTCATTTTCTGCTGAAATTTTACTTGCTGTCTCTTCTATTTGCTGCTCATTTTCTGCTGAAGTTTCACTTACTGTCTCTTCTATTGGCAGTCCATCTTCGGTTAAAATATCACTTCTATTTGTAAATTTTTAACTGCTCTATTCTGTTTCACTTACTATAGCCCAATTCACTTATTGAATTACCAATATTTTCAATAACAATTAATTCTTCCAATAAACAATTCAGTATCTGAAGATAGAATAGTAAATGCAATGACAATGGGAGACAATCAACACATCAACAAGAGATACCGATTTGGTCAAAGACAGGGGAAAACCCCACAAGGCGGAAAACCCTTTGAAATTCTTCTTCTATCAGATTGTTTTCAAATTTTCAACAGAGAGTAAAATGAGCCAAATTCAACAATGAAAGTCAAAGTCAAAGGCTTTGACTATCAACCAATTCAACTAACCATAAAACCAATATACCAATGATGAAGAATCAAATTTGGTCAACTGTCATAAATCTACAAGTTTGTTCAAGTCAACAACAGTCAAAGTTTGCCCTAACTAGTCAACAAAGTCAATGGACGACCCTTACAAACAACTCGGTCAAATCAACAAGAAATGTGGCCTCATGTGCTGGTCAAAGTCAGCCCAAAACAGTCAACAAAAGTCTAGTCAAACTCGGTCAAATGAGGGAGAAAGTTTGCGGTGAAAGTCTGCAATTTCCTATGGTCAATGTCTGCAGTCATCGCTAGTCAAACTGCTCAGATTTTCTCAGTTCTTGTGCTAGCCAACTCAACCTCATGAAATCAAATCATTTCCATTCAAACGAAGTCAAAATGGAGTAGTCAAACTCGGTCAAACTGATGCCAAAACATTCAACAAAAAAGTCAAAGATGGCTAAGAGAACCTCGCACATGTGAAGGGAATAAAGCTGCCTCAAACTTGTACAAAGTAATCAAATCAAGAGAGAGAAGGAGAATGTGTTGATTTTATTTCCAAATGAGCTTGAGGTCACTTGTATTTATAGGAGTTGGAGGAGGGCTAATTTGTCCTTAGGTCTACCTTGATAATTTTAGTACCTGTGGGCTTCACTTCAAAATTACACTTTCCCTTGTCCAAATCAAGTGCTTCAAAGGTCAAATTTGGTCCTTGGAAAGAGGAATTTGGTCCAATGATTGGAATTTGTCACTGGGCTACCAAAATAACATTCCCTCTCAGCTAGAGAGATTCCAACTACATGTAATCATCGGAAGTATCCTGTCATCAAATTATGTCTCATCTTTGCTCGATTCTATCTGTTGAAACATTTTCAAATCTAAAAAAAGAAGTATCATAGGGTAGCTACAACTACTACCCTCTAGGGACACTGAGGAAGGTTGTATGGGACACTCTCACCTCATGTCTATGATAGTGGGGAAGGTCCTATGGGACACTCTCACCCCAAGACATATCATAGGGGAGCATATGACTTTCACCCTATATTAGGCAATAGGTGAGATACAACTTACCAAGCAAGGATCAAAACCATCCCATTATGCATCAATGGGCGAGATACCACTTACTATATAAGAGGCAAGTATCGCATCCATCCCATTGCGTACTTATCTTCCATCAATGACCCTCAAGGGTGTTGTGGTAAAACTCCTGTATCATAATCGAGCTTGGGTGAGATATTCAACTTACCAAAGGTAAGGATCACACACCCCCAAGCCTCCTCAACCTATTGGCCAGATGGGGAGGCACAATACCAACAAGCCCTACTTGTGGGTATGGTATACTCTACTAGATCAAGACAGGGGGAGATGCTCGACTTGTCAAAACAGATAAGGATCACACACACCATATAGGTGACAATAGGGGAGATACCTGACCTACTGCAATACTAAGGATCACACACACTTATTGTCAAGAGTTCCCTCAACCCCAGGAGCTCTTCCACTCAATTCCTCACCCTGGGATCTAAGATGGGGGGGGGGGAGAAGCTCAATGTTGTTAATCAGCGAAGCCCATTTTCAGGAGGGGTCACATCAATCAGTGGAAGATGCTCTCTGAAGACCAAGAACTTCCCTTTCGACAAAGCCTTGTTGAGAATATCTGCTATCTGCGGATCCGTCGTAATGTGATGGAGTCTAACGACTCTTCTCTGCACCATGTCTTGAATGTAATGATATCTAATCTCTATGTGCTTGGACTTGTCATGAAATATGAGATTCTCTACCAATTGGATCCCACTTTTGTTGTCATGATATATCACTGTAGTGTCCTGGACTTGCTCAAACTAGTTATTGAGCAAATTAATCAGGAGCCTATTGTCTAGAAACAAAAGGAGACCATAGAGCAATGTGATATTGTTTTGTATGTGCAAAATGAAGGTAGTCACTAGTATGTGGATAATGGATGCTCTAGGGACATGTCAGGGGACAGAAGCAAGTTCTTGACATGGAAACCAGTTGAAAAATGTAATGTAACCTTTGGTAACAATACACCTGGTTTTCATTTTGTCAAATTGTAGAGGTAAAGCTAAGAATGTTTTATTTGTCAATGGGCTAAAGCACAATCTGCTTAGTGTGTCGCAAATTTGTGATCAAGGCTATGATGTGATTTTCAAAGCTAAAAATTGTCAAATTAGGTCTACAGGCACATGAGAAATAGTGAATGAAGTTGTGAGAACAAACAATAATGTTTATGTTCTAAAAGAGAAAACAGAGAGATGTTGCTTATCAAAGATTAATGAGAGTTGGTTGTGGAATATGAGACTTGTGCATTTGAATTTTGATAAGATAGTCAAATTGAGCAAGAAGAATGCTGTCAAGGATCTACCCAGGCTATCAAAACCATAGAATACGATTTGCAAATTTTGTCAATTGGGTAAGTAAACTCGAGTTCTATTCAAGGCTAAGGAAATCTCATCATCAAAACTACTTTAGCTAGTACACATGGACTTGTGCGGACCATCAAGAACACAGTCACGTACAGGTAAATTGTATCTCATGCTTATAATTGATGACTTCGATAGGATGATGTGGGTTTCTTTTCTCAGAGAAAAACATTGAGCTTTTGAGAAGTTCAAAGATTTCATAGCTATGGATGAAAATGAATCTAATTATAAGATCAAGGGCATAAGATTTGATAATGGAGGTGAGCTTACTTCAAAAGAGTTTGATGACTTTTGCAAGAAACATGACATCAAGAGGCAATTCACTATAGTTGAAACTCCACAACAGAATGGTATATTAGATAGAGAAAACATATTTGTGCAACAACTAGCCAAAGCCATGCATGATGAATTGGACCAAATTGAGAAATATTAGACATTGGAACTTGTTCCAAGACCAACAAACAAGAATGTCGTTGGCACTAAGTGGGCCTTTAGGAATAAGTTGAATGACCGTGGTGAAGTGGTGAGAAATAAGGCAAGATTGGTATGTAAAGGCTATGCTCAAATTCAAGGTCTGGATTCTGATGAAACTTTTGCTCTTGTTGCTAGATTAGAGGCACTTAGAATGTTTTTGGCATTTGCTTGTTTCAAGAAGTTCAAATATATCAAATGCATGTCAAATCTGCCTTTCTATGGGTGAATTACAGGAAGAAGTTTACATAGAACAACCAGATGGTTTTTAGCTGACAGATAAACCTGATTATGTCTGCAAGCTTAAGAAGGCCTTGTATGGTCTCAAGCAAACCCCTCGGGCTTGGTATTCCAAGATAGACAACTTCCTACTCAAATGTGGATTTAAAAGAGGCACAACTAATAGAAATTTATATGTCAAATCTCATGATGGAAAACTCATAGTGGTGGTTGTTTATGTTGATGATATTAATTTTTCCAGTGATATAGATTTGATAACATGCCAATTTGCAACTGTTAAGAAGGATTTGTAGTGGACTACCTATAAGTCTATAGTGAAGAATAGGTTGTGTTCCTCATCATTTCTGGAGACCAAAATTCTTTTGTAAAGTTTGAGCCATTTTCAGAAATGATAGGCCAACAACCGACTTTGTTTAGAAGGTTGAGATCCATTAGGGGTTGACTACGTCAATGACTAGAAGTTCGAGAAAGTTTACTTGAAAAATCAATGAAAGCATTTTGAAAGACACACTCTGAAGGACGAAATCATCCTATGAAGGCTGAATCATTTTAGAACTAAAGTTAATATTGTGAAGGACAAATTGTTCTTCTATTACAGTTATTTTGAGAATGCTAGGCTATTTGGTTTGGAAGGGCCAGCCCTAGATTAAGCCCAAATGACCTTAGCCCTAGTGCAAGGGATCGAAAAGTCTCAGTATGGTAATCTCAAAGGCTAAGAAGCCTTAGGAAGCAGTTAAGAAGTACGGAGTTGACAGTAAGGTTAGTTATAGCATTGCTTAATTCTTTTATAACACTTTGATTAGTTGTAGATCTCAACTTGCCTAGAAGAAGATACCGGTGCTTATTTACCATCATCAAGATTCAAGATTGTGAGTTGAGATAGTTGAGTTGCGGTACAAAATATACACCTGGTGTAAAGGTCTGTATTGAGACTTATGCTAGTTTTTCCCTAGCCTTAAAATTGATACCTAACACTGTTGGGAGATGTAAGGTATCAACAAATATTCACAATATGCCTTCTCTCTCAAGGGTAAGAAATCTAACAGGTAGACAAGTCCCTTTGAAAGTGCAATCAAAGTCATTCCAAGTATCACAACTATTGGAGGTTGTTTATTTGCCTCGGGTGATGGAACGAGTTCTTTTGGAAGACTCCTATAAAAGACATTGAAACATCTTGTTTTGTTGCATGATTATAATCAACAGAGAGGAAGATGAGGCACTTCTTGATTAACTAACAACATCACTTTATTAAAAACTTTATCTTGTATACAAAGGCATTGGACTCCATGACATAGTCTTGGTCTCCTATGACTTGAATGAACTACCCTATCTGTATCAACTACAACTAGAAAATTTGTACATGACAAATCTAATGCCTTAGGAGATTTGAAAGATTGATAAGACCTAAAGACCTATGTAGGGATATCTTTTCTGATCGCAGAAAGCAATTTTTTAATATGGAAATATTTAGTAAGACAATTTAAGATTGTATGAAGCTGAGTTGAAGGACTTTCACTTGTTTGGACAGTCTCTAAGAAATTATGATAAAAGGCTCTCTCATTCTTAAAAGAGTTGATAAACTTAGGCTTTTGTAAAAACGTAAGAGACCTGAAAAAGATCGTTTGGTTTGAAGTCTTTATACGAACCTGTGTTCATCAACAAAAGTATTGTTTTGAAGTTGTAGACTCTAATACCTTATACCACTATGGAAATGATTAAGGGTTCAAAGGATGACTTGCATTGTACTATTGTAACATGCTGCTGAAGCCGTTGTTTGATTCTAGTTATTGTTAGTACAATTCAATATATGGCTGAGTTTTTAAGAAATGATCAATTTGATTTGATTTAAGTTGCTCAAGAAACAAAGAGAGCTGAGAAGAAGAATCATGACATTTGTGTTATGAGACCTTCTTGAAGATCTGGTTGTCTTATGATTTGTAAACCCTATGTAAGTCTTGAAGGATATGATTAAGAGAGCCCTAAGGTTTGTAAACAAAACCCTAGAGCAAGTCCTAGATCAATCCTTCCACAAAAAGAAGAAACTCTACTTCATGAAAGGAAACCATTTCGATGATGAAAAGGATGAATAGTTTTGCAGATGGGTGATTTCTGGAAGATGACAAGGATCAAGAAGGAACTAACAAATTCCCCTCAATCCTCAAAAGATAAGTATCTTATATCTCTCTTCCTTGATTGTCATTGTTGTTGTTTTACTATTAGATAACCTATTGTCTTTGTTTCTCTTTGCTGGGTCATAATTGTTCTTCCATGACCTCCTAGGGAGGATGCAGGTACATTGTGAATACCTACCAAGGCTTTGGTAGCAGATGGAAGAACAAATCAAAGTTTGTGGGAAGAGGATTCTCCCAAGAAGAGGGAGAGAGATCTATGAGAAGAAATTTGCTCCAGACTAAAGAAGGCTTTGTATGGACCTCGAGCATGACATTCTCGGAGTGATGGATATTTGTTGAGTCCTTGTTGATCTTGTTATTATATGGCTTATTTCAGATGGAAACAAAAGAACTCACATGACCAAGGGGGCAACAATGGCAGGGGGATTTTCTTCTGTGATAAAGGGTGCAATTAACCCAACTTTAGTGTCAAAGTGAGTTGACATCTGAGTTTGAGATGAATGATCTTGGTTGGTTACATTACTTCTTAGAATTAAAAGTGTGGTAGAAGCTGAGTAAGCATATTATCACAATCCTTCAGAGATTTGGGATTGATGGATAGCTAGTCCATGGCCACTTCCATCATAGCTAATCTGAAGAAGCTAAGTGGCAGAGGGAGTAGCCAGATTGCGATAGCAAGATTTGCTTCAGTGTCAACCAACTGTGGTGATGGTTCTAGTGAAGGAAGCAACTGTAGGGATATACATATTTAGATTGGGTAGAGAGTGCTGAAGACAGGAAGAGCACATAAGGATGATGCTTCAGTTTGGATTATGCTTGGGTAGGAAGTAAACATCTATCACACTCAAGATTGCAGAGGCAGAGTATATTGCAGCTAGTTTGGCGAGTTCTGAAGCAGTGGGGCTTCAGAATTGCTCACAGGATTGTTTGATCAGGTGCAGGAGACGTCCATAATGACATGTCGAAGCACATTCAGATCGAGTACCAAGACATGGTATAGAAGGGAGTAATGAGGCTCCAATGCATTTCTATAGTAGAGCAAGTTATAAGCATTATCACCATGCCTATGTCCCATTGAGAAGTTTGTATACTTCAGGGACAAGGTTGAGAAGTTTGTATACTTTAGGGACAAGGTTGAGAAGTTTGTATACTTTAGGGACAAGTTAGAGTGGTTGAGAATGTTTTCCTAGATTAGAGGGGTGTTGATGTTGTTGCATCCAGGGGTAGACATTCTACCTAGGTCAAATATAGGCAGGTCAAAGTATTGACCAGAGGCCACAAAATGTGGCTAGGGAGAACGACCCAGAGAGCATCAAGGCTCAAAGTGTTCCCCAAGTCGGCGAGTGAGTGCCTCTAGCATCAGGCATGAAAGTTACCATTCAATTAGCATGCAGAAATGGAAATAACCTGTTATGGATAATTAATTCATAAACAAATGAAAAAATATATAATAAAATAAATAGTATATATAATAATAATAAATAAATATTTATTTAATTAGTTAATTAATCATTAATATTTATGAAAGGGGTTTATGGTGAAAAGACATGACCCAACTTCTTCGTGACCAATCAATGCTTTTATAAGCAACCGTCATTGTATCACCATTCAGATTTTATCAATAGAAACAATTACGTACTTGCAGATACAAACACAAGTCTACACACATTACATTTCTCGTGTGTTGGCTTTCTCACTACAATGGTGTCAGAGGCTTCAGTCCCTGGAGATTGTTTTCTGCTGCCTTCCAATCTTCCTCTGCGTTTGTTCGTTTGTGACATCACCGTTCCTTTGCCGCATTGTCGTTTCCCTATGCTCTGTTTCACCGCCTTATTCCATACGCACATGTCCGCTCCTATCGGCTAGTGCTCCCACTTTATAGTCGATCCTTGCCCTCGAGTCATTTCATTTGCTGGCTATGCCTTCCTGACAGAGCTTCCTCCACCTCACCCGACTCATTCTTGCTTCCATTTAACCCGACCAACCCTTTCCGCTGCTATCGATCGCTGGTCATCTTAGCCTTTGATTACATCCCTTCCGACAGGTCACGAGTCACGACTGTGTTAGTCGGCCTATCCCACCGTTTCACATTTCGTTCACTGTCTGCCATCCCATTGACCGCTATCCTTATGGCCGTCGAACTTTTCAATGCCTTCCCATTTATTCTTAGTCATAAATTAATTTATATATAATGAATTAATTGTTATATAGTTAGTTTATATTAATTATTATATAATTCATAGTTATATAATAAATAATAATTAACAACTATATCAATTAATATTTAATGACATATACATATATATAGTTGATTAACCTTGTTATTATTTAAAAGAAAATTATTTAGTTTAAAAAAAAAGTGGGGTCCACCAAGAAAAAAGGCAAGATGGTGAGCAATGAAGAATTACAAGCTGATGTTAATCATTATCGAGACGAAGTCAACGATGTAATTATCGCCTTAGTAACATAGAGAAATCACAAGCAGAGTTTAGAGAAGAACAAAAAAGGCTGACATTGATGATGGAGCAAATACTGCAAAAAGATTTCAAAATTAATGAAACCACCAAAAGACTTGACAACCATGATAAACATCTTAATCAATTGATGGAGAAATTGGACTTGCTAAGACTCCAAACTATTCAAGGACCAGAATCCAACCCACAAGGTAGGATTGTGCATGAACCTACTGAGCCACCAGAGATATGCTTTCAGGAAGCCAATACTACACTAAATTTCGAGAAAGAGACTATCAACGAATTAAAAAGGAGCTCCCAAAATATAGTGGAAAAGACCATAAAGGCGCTATTGTTTGGGTTAAGAAAATGGAAACCATTTTTGAATCAAACCCACCAATAGACGAACGAGAAAAAATCATGACCACATCCAACAATTTGGAAGCAAAGGCATATGATGGGTTCCTAGTCTGGAAAATGTGACACCCATTCCTTTCTTTGGAAGACCTTTGTGGATGCTTTGCTAAGAATGTTTTATGACGAAGAAGAAGATGATGTCTGTGAAAGATTTGTTTATCTTAAGCAAAAAGGGCTTGTAAGAAAATACACCCACAAATGGGAAGTATTAGCTACAAGACAAATGATTTACCGATGAACAACTACTTAAAATGTATAAATGTGGACTTGAGTATATCCATGCGAAATTGAAATTGTACAAAGCGAAGACGATCGAAGAAGCTAGACATGCGACGAGCCTTATTGAACAAAAAAATAAGTTCAAAATGTCATCAATCAAGGAAGACAAAGACCAACAACAATACTTAGATAAAAAAGATGCAAACAAATGTAGGTATTGTGGAGACAAATGGACATCAAGACACAAATTCTTTGACAAGAAACTGTATACTTATGAAGTTGAGAAGGAATCAGAGACTTGTAGTAATGAGTCAGAAAAAAAGATAAAAAAGAAAAATAATTGTCGCAAGTGTGGAGAAAATTGGATGCCAAGACATAAATGTGAAGACACGTCCCTACGTTACTATAGAATAGTAGATGGAAGGCAAGTCTAAGTAGAAAAACCCGATGAAGAAATTGTTGTCACACACAATGAAGATTCAGATCCTGGGGAACCATCGTTAGCTGCAAACCTCATGTGTCCAACAAAATCAGGATGAAGGAGGCAATTCTTCAATGGGTCAAAAACAACAAGTCGCTACAAAATATGTTCCACCACACCTTCGGAAGCAGAGAAACTAGTCTCCTAGAAGGAAGAACATTAAGCCTACTACTGTACCAATAAACATGACAAGAAGGTTACAACCTAAAACCTTGAAGCTTAAGGGGCTCATAAGAGGTAGAAATGTCAATATACTTGTAGATTCTGGTGATATTCACAATTGTATAAAGATTGATCTTTTAAACAACTTGATCTTTGTATATATGCCCAATCAAAGCCCTAAGCATGACTGTCGCTACTGGGCAAAAGTTTGAAGAGATAGGAGAATGTCTTAAGGTTTCAATTTAGATACAAGAGACAAATTTATATGCCTTTCCACTCAAGGAAATGGATATAGTGCTAGGTGCAGAATGGTTAAAGAAATTAGGAAGCTATAGTACAAACCTTGAAGAACAATTCATGGAGTTTAGTTGGCAAGGATGACACTATAAATTACATGGTGTTAATGCACCCAACTTCAAGAAAGCTATAGTTTCATATGAGAATTTCACCAACTCAGAAGACACAAATTGTTCAAAGAAAATAGATGCCATTCCATAGCAGCGTATTCAACTAGAGAAAACCCTTTTTATTATGCTTTGAGGACAAAACATCTTTAAAGGGGGTGGCAGTGTTATGAATAATTAATTCATAAACAAACAAATAAATAATAATAAAATGTATAGTATATATAATAATAATAAATAAATAATTACCTATTTATTTAATTAGTTAATTTAATCATTAATATTTATGAAAGGGGTTTATGGTCAAAAGACATAACCAAACTCCTTCATGACCAATCAATTCTTTTATAAGCAATCGTCACGAAGGCCATTGTATCACCATTCAAACTTTATCAATAAAAACAATTACTTATACATACAAACACAAGTCTACACACATTACATTTCTCGTGTGTTGGTTTTCTCGCTACATAGCCCAGGGTTTCACCATAGGTCACATGTGTTGACCAGGTTCGAAGTGATGACTTGGATAATTGGTTAATTGCTCCAAGTGATGACTTGTTGAGCAAGATGTTGGTGCAAGATGCTTTCCACAGGTAGTGATTGACACTTCAACATAGCTAGCTTATTCAGGGACAATCATTCTCTCTGGGTCGAGTATATTGACTAGAATTAGGGAGAATGGTCCGACAGAGGACAATCGTTCTTCCTATGTCAATTATGTTGACCATAATTAGGAAGAATGTTCCTAGAGGCTCATAATCACTCAGTTGAGTGGGTTCCTTTTGGCATCAGGCTCAGACTCTCCAGATAGGTTGAGTTGGCACATTTAACATCAGGCCCATAATTACTCATGAAGAATGAGGCCTTTGGAGATTCACCATGTGTCAAAGATATTGACCAGATTGATGGTTATTCAAGACTCTAGGTTAGAAACACTGACCAAGATTATGGTGGTGATACACCATAGGTCAAATGTACCAACTAGAATTATGCTGAATATTTGATGCTAATTATATACCATGTGTTAGGAGTACGGACTAGGATTATGGTGATGTTACACCATAGGTCAGAGGTACCGACTGGAATTATGGTAACTAAGTGATGTTTTTGATTTACCATGAGTCAGAGTTGTTGACCTTGATTATGGTACTAGAATGCTGTTGATGCTGATGATAACTGATGAACCTTTTCTTAGATAATTTTTCGAACAAGAGAACATTTGGATAGTCATTATAAATACCTCCCTAGCTAAGACAGAGTGTTGATTGTTGTAGCTATGGTTGGTCTCCATAACTAATATTTTAGCCCTCCAAATATATGTAAGACACGTTCTTCATGTTGGAGAGGGAATTTTGAAACTATACATATTGAATTTTTGCCTCCAAATATAAGGTCGACTCCTCTACAAGTTCACGTTGGCTCATCCTAAATGACACACCTATTTTGCCTCATCCATTCATTATAAATAAGCCATTCGTCCTCTCCTTTCAAGCAAGATTTTCAGATCACATAATACATGTTCTGAGGCAGAATTTTGGGGCAATTTGAGGTAGAGTAAGAGAACGAATCTGAGGAATTTTTTGAGGCATGAGAGGAGGATGAATTCTCTAAGATAGGAGGTCAAAATTTCTAGAGGTCAAAATTTCAAGGGAACAAAATATCGGGAGGCTGAAATTTTAGGAGGGTGAATTTTATCTCTGTTTGATTACCGATCAATTTAATTTGATCTGACTGAAAAATTTCATATTGTATCTCTTGCTGAATGGAAAAATTTCTCTAAGAAAAGGTTGTTGGGTTTTCCCCTGGTTTGGGGTTTTCCTTGGGTAAATTTTATGTTTCTTGTGTTTGGCTGTCTCTTCATGTTTTCACTATCATTATTGTTTTACAGTTGATGATTTTTCTTGTATAAATGCTTAATGATCAAAGTCGTATAAGATGAATTCATTAAGAATCAGTGGAAGTACTTATCATTTAAGGAAATTATCTAAGGACAATCTTGTCATGAACACTTTAACTTAAACGCTTTTAATATACATCAGTGGATTACACTAATTGGAATTTCCAATGGATAAGAAGCCCTGGAAGTGAGGGAAGCCCAAATGTTTAGAAGCCATTGTGGTGTGATCAAGATGCCCCGCATTTTGATGAGTTGTATGAATGGGAAGAACAATCAATTTGTAAGCAAGACCATAATCATGTGATAGTATTTGTCATGTTATTTCCAATGGTAGGTACCATGCCATGTAAGTCTTGGCGATTGAGGAGATATTCCTTCTCAAAGTTGTTGAAAAATGTGCAACAAGAAATGTTAAATTTAGAATGTGCTAAAAATAGACCTGCTAAAAATAGCATGTTTAAAAATAGCAGTTTGGCCAGTGAGGTCATTGGCCACATTGGGTGAGAGGTGAAA
>APFE031350246.1:200199-269279 GCA_000404065.3 Pinus taeda
GCAACGATCAATATAAAGAACGACACCAAGACGAATTTGTGACTAGCGCAGATCAATCAAAAGGTTAGCAATAGACTGTGAAAAAGAGCTCTCTAGGTAAGCAAGATAACATTCCAAGAATTGACATCAGAACATTATTTAGAGGGAGCCTCTAACTTTGTCTCTTAGAAAGCGAGGATCATGACAGCATTGGACGCTAATCGGGTGGGAGACTTCGTCAAGAATGTTATACTACCACAACAAAATCCCTAAAGTTGACCCAACATACTAAGAATGATATCAAGACCATGAGGGCTATTCGAGAAGGGGTCAAAAATCATATAGTTCCTCATATCCATGAGAAGAAGACAACCTTTGAGATGTTCAAAACTATTTTATATCTATATTAGAGTACCAGTGATGCCAGGGAACTTGCTCTTAAGGAGAATCTAAGGAGTATCTGGGATTCTGGATGGGACAAGGAGAGCCCATTGTCACGTATCTTTTGAAGATCAATCGGCTTTGAGATGAGCTAGGTGGTGTGAGTGCCATTGAACTACACTCGAGTTTGAGATGAGCTAGGTGGTGTGCGTGTCACTGTACCTGAGCAGGACCTTGTCAGTTTTGCTTTACTAGGACTTCACAAGTCTTGGTATGGTTTCCAAGCTGTTATCAAAGGCAGAGAGATTTTTCCCAATCGAGAGGTTATGGACTAGTTGTGTTTAGGAAGAGATCGAGAGAGGGACCAGAGATGGTAGATCATCAAAAACAAAGGACGAGGAGAACATTGCTCTGGTAGGCAAAGCCAAGAGCAAGAACACAAAGAGAAGGTCGATTCTAGTCAAAAGGGTGAGAAGAAGAAGAAGGATCTTATTAAAATCAAGTGTTTCCATTGCCATGAGTTTGGGCATTATGCTACTAAATGTCCTAATCAGAATAAGGTGACCAGTAAGAATAATGTGATTGCATCCGCTGAGGTAGATGTGTTTGCTTCTCAATTTGACAAAAAATTCTCATTGATAGCTTGCATGGAAAGCTTAGAAGGGAGCATCATGTGGCATATTGATTATGGAGACTCCTTCCACATCACCACGAACACGAAGTATTTCAAACAACTGAAGGAGAAGGACATGCAGTTTCAGATCCAGCTAGTACATGATGGCAAGTACGCATCAAAGGGAGTTGGTACTATCAACTTGAAGAGGGAGTTTGGGAGCCCTCTCCATCTCAGAGATGTCAGCTATGCTCTAAGATTGAAGAGGAACCTTTTTTCAGTAGCAACCCTTGAGGACAAGGGATATGATGTCATCTTCAGCAAAGGTAAGGCATACCCCAAGCACTTAGCTTCTTAAGCAGTGAAGTAAATAGGTCTGAGGGTGAAGAACCTTTACAGGTTGCAAGTTGAGACATTTGGAGCAAATAGTCACAGGATTACCATCATGCAGCTTTGACCAGCATGATGTGTGCAAGGGGTGCAAGTATGCCAAGACTCCCTTTCAAGGCCGAGGCAGTAGAGCCAACGGGATTTTGGAGTTGGTGCATTTAGATGTATGCAAGCACTTCTCTTCATCATCTCTTATGAGACATGGATTATGTTACTTTCATTAATGATTATTCTCGAAAATTTTGGACATTTTTTAGGAAGAAGAAATATGAGGTCTTAACCAATTTCATGGAGTTTAAGGCCTTTATAGAAAACTAGACTAGGAAGAAGATCAAGGCAGTGAGAAGTGACAATGGTGAAGAATATGTCACCGGTGTCGTCAAGAATTTGTGTGTGAATGAGGGCATTAGAAGAAAGTTGATAGCACCCCATAACATGGTTGAAATTGTTTCCTTAGGGCTGACATCATCAACCCTAAGCAATTATAGGGCTAGAAAAAAACCCAATTTTGCACTAAGCCTTCAACTTAGGGTCACTTGAAGGCCTTCTGCTCCTTTTGTTGGTCATACCAATTTTTATAAGCCTTTTCTTCGTCTATTGTGCCTTTTTAAGCCATTATCATTACTTATCCCTTGAACCCTAGGCCATAAGTACTTTTTGATAGGTCCCTTGGAGAGCACATCATTTGTGTTTCACTGCATTGGGCATTGTTCTTAGTTGGAGTTCTCTCCTTGAGTCTTATGTAGGTTGCTCCTAAGTTACGCTATTCTTTGTCTAATAATGTTGAGCCTTGTCCTTAATCGGAGTATCTCAGGTAAACCTATTCAACCTCATTTATAGGTTCCTTTGAGGGTACGCTTCTCCTTTTTACATAGAGTTGAGCCTTGTTCTTAGCCTGTGTACCCCATCTGAGCCTATTCAATTATCACCTTTGAACCCTACACCAAGAATATCCTCTAGCTGACCTAAACAGGGAAGCCTCCCTTGTGGTGAAAATCCACTAAAATCCATGTTGTTTTTGTCAAGTGGGTCACTACAGCCCAAGCCTTGGGCACCCATTCCACAAGTACTCAAGCCCTCTACAGAAGTATATGACTTAAGCAAGTGCAGCATTGAGAGACTAGAGCCTCCTAACAGCACTAGCATATGGCATATGTCCTAGAATACCTCCAAGACCCAAGATATCTGTCTACGTTGACCTAGTTTTGAGGATTCTTCATGATGACACCAATAGAACCAGTATGTCCCGAAGTTGGCCAAGTTGGACTTGACGCATGCTGATGAACAAGAGTTGATTCAAAGCCTACATGAGGATGGTCTACCATTAAGAGACTAGGCAGGGCTTGTTGCACCAGAGGAAGCCCCAATGCTAGAGAAAAGGAAGCCTTATTTGACAATTGGAAACCCATGGAGACCATTTGATGGTGCCCCATCTTCCCTTGGGACCCCATAGGAAATATTGAGGTGGATTAAAGGGCCATCCCTCAAATTTCGTATCACCCAAGAATGTACATCTAGTTTGAAACCTCATCATACTTTAGCATGGCATTTTGACCATTAATTACAGATGACATTAGCATTTAGAGAGGTTACGGCTCACACGTGTGGACTATTATGTTTACTTTTTCATCAGCTAATGGGTTGGCTTGTAACCCAAAGTCATTTAATAATCAAACTTGCTTTTAAGGGATTTGTAGGCTAAAATTAGGAGACCTAATCCTCATATAAATAGAGGATAGGCTCAAATTTTCATCATCACTTGTAGATCAATTGGGCCGCTTTAAAAAATTTCAAGCTAGCTGAAATTCACCATGTATCTTATGGAGAGGTGATCTATTATGGATTTTTGCTTATGGAGCTATTGTTTGGTGTCAGAGATGTCATTACGGAGCAATAATGGATTGGTTCATGCATTCTATCTTGTAAGTGTTCCTTGTATTTGATATATCTTTATAGTTTGTGGTTATTGCATGGAATGGTTATTTGTCTAGGGTTTCTATGTGCTAGTTATTGTTGTTGAAATTTGGTACCGGAGGACAGGTGGTTCCCTTAGGCTTTGATCTTTGGCCTCTAAAGTGACTTTATAATTTTTTATAAAGTTAAAATCTAATTTAAAAGTGACTTTAAGTGATAAAGTTACTAAATTTAATTTTAAAGTGACTTTAATAAAGTTAATGTAAAATTAGAAAGGAAAAGTGACTTTGGAAATAAATGACTAAGTGGGTCTTTATTAAAGTGGGGTGAATTAGCCCACGGGGCTTTGGATTGATGGTGAATGGGTGCGCTGTTAAGGCACTCCTTGCGATAGGTCACCGGTTCAAATCCCTTGTGGGTACTTAGGTTAGTCTTAATGTAGAAAAAAAAAAATGGGGTGAATTAAAAAATAGAAAGTGAGATTTAAAAGTGCATTTAATCTCAGCCATTGATCTATATCTATTTCAGCCATTGGATTTAGAGATCACCCAAAAGTCACTTGGATCACCCAAAAGTCACTTGGAGTTATATTAAAGGAGGAAAAGGAGGAAAAGATCATTCATTTCTTTCATGAGCAGATTGGGAGAAGGAGAGCAAGAGAGCAAGGGAGATTTCTGGACAAAGAAGGAGAAAGAGGCAGCAGTTTGGCACACATACCAGGCAGCTCTTCAGCAAAATCAGAACAGCAGAAAGACAAGCAGAACAGCAGCAAGAACAAGCAGAAAAGCTGATTTTTTGCTGAAAACTGAGAAGTTTCCAGGTGGTCCGTTGGGCTGAAAACGGATAAGTTTGCTTGCTGAAAAATTATTTTGCTGTAACTTTTTGCTGAAATTTTCTTGCTGTAAAAAGACATTTTTCAGAAATAAAGAAGAGCTCTCAAACTGGTTTTCCCCAAGAGTTGTAGGGGGTTTTTCCAGGGTCACGTTGACCAAAAATATCAGTGTTTTAATGTGTTTTAATGGCTGTTTATTACTGCTGATTTTTATTTCTGCAATTTCCAGCATTCTGTAAATTTTCCAGAATTTGTGTTTTCAGCAAATTTATTTTTTCCAGCTTGTTGAATGTATGTTTGTGGGAAAGGGCATTTAACTACATGGGAGAAATAAGGAGAAACTGAAAACCGGGGTGGGAAAACAGAAATTTTAACATAATTTCCTCCACTGATTGAGGGAATAAGTATGAGTTCTATAATGAGAGAATCAGTTGACTTAGTTCTAACTAGTCAAGTTCAGTTAGATTATTTTAACAAGTTGTTAAAATAATAAAATATAGTTGTTAGTGATTGCATGCATGTGACAACTATTATTTTAGATAACTGAGAATTCACTCATGGATAACTGTTGCATGTCAGTTCTGTCAGAGACCTAGTGGAGATCAGATGCTTGACTATTTCTGGTAAGTAGTTTTGCATGGTTGAGGAACTAGTGTCCTCAAGGATTGCGTAGTTGGACCATTGGTTAACTTGGTATGTTTGGAATTAATTGCATATGCTTTTGCTATTATTTCCTAAGCAAACTACACAAGGAAATAGGGATTGGACCATACATAAAGCCTTTATATATAGGGCTTGGTTGGTTCATGAGATATATCTTCATATCTTCATAGTTCATTGAGAACTGAATAGCTTGAGAGCTAATTCTTTTTGTTTTGTGAAGAGGATTTCCACTTGATTGATAATATATGGTTGGGCTTTTATGCTGGTGCTTTCCCCTGGATATATCTTGTGTTATGTGTGATTATTTCTCTTGATCAGTTATGCATGTGTCTACTTGATGTTGCTCATGAATTTGATTATGCTTCCGCTTAATGTTTTGTAGAAGTAGAACAAGTATTGTGATTTAGGACATTATTGCATATATCGGTTTGTTCTACAGGTGAAATTTCTACAAAAGTTGAAGCTTCGAATATGTGGTCATGGTGCCTAAATCTGAATGATTTCTTGGTTACTTGACCCAAATTAGCCTCAAAAGGAGGAATTTGTATTCTGAATATGGTTGCAAAAATGAGTTATGCTTGGCTCCTTAATAAGTGTGAATTTATTAATTATATTTTTGCTAAAAGATCAAGTCGGTTCCATAACTTAGGGAATTTTAGGGCAAGTTGCAACCCCCCTTCCTTTGGTACTCTTGAATGTGTATATATAGGGCACTCGGTTGCACTCCAAAAGCATAATTTTTCCTCATGTATTATCTTGTGTGATTACTTTGAGATTGTCTACGGCCATGAGGAGTCACGCAGATCTGAAGGAGGCCATGTTTTTCTTGTGGTGATTCGGTGGATAGGACAGAGAATCTGAGATTTGTTAAAGGTTAATTCGGGCCTATTGTAAGACTGTGAGGCCAAATTTTTGAAACAATTCTAAGGCAAATTCGGTCAATCTCCTGAGGCAAATTCAACCAATTTCCCAAGTCAAAATTTTCCCATCTTGTGAGGCTAATTCGACCATTCTCTAAGATGAATTTCAGCCCCTCTTGAGGAAGATCTCAGCCTGTTTTGAGGCCTTTCTTAAGGCTTGTTACTCCTCAAACTAGCAAGGGACCTAAAAAGGACTCCTAAAGGGACAACTGCTAGATCAAGGGCAACGATGGAGACTTAGCCCACTGTCATCTTAGCTAAGACTCCCTACTATTTACAGACTTTCACGGATGGGAGGAGACCCGATATATAGAAAGTCACTTGTGAAGGATGAATCAACAAACAAATGTGAAGTGACCTTAATGATCCTTCCCTAGAATTAGATTAAGAATGAAGCTTGCTTGCTTTTCAAGCAAGGTACAAAGCTTTCTAGCAGAAGGAGGTGAGGGTTTGAGGGCTAGGTTAAGGGAATATGACTTATAAAGGGGTTTCCCAATCCCTAAAATCCTTGCAAAACTTGGATTCTCGAGTTGTCTTGGAAGAATTGTCTTTGATGAGAAATGGGACCACATAGGGCTAAGTGGACCCAACCTAGGTTAAGGGGAGGGAGTATAACAACCAATGATGATCTTAACCTGAACAAGGAAGGGGAAAGGATCAAAACAAGAGTTTTCACTTAAAGGTGCCAAATTGATCCTATGAGGTACTAGCCTAGGGAACCCCAGGGTAAAGTTCGGTCTCAGGGCTAGGGCTTGGGATATATCGCCCACTGTCATATTTTCTTCAAATTTGGAGGAGACGTTGAGGACACACCAATGTAGTAGAGGCCAGGAGATCGAACATTTTCTATGGCTACTTTGTTGGGAAAATGATGCCCTAGGTGGCCCAGTGTGTCTAGACCTAGAAAAGGGGGAAAATGTGAATAAAAAGAGGTTTTAAGGCGATCACCTTATGGTGGATCAGTGTCTAATTCCTTTGGGGATATGGATTCAAGATGAATTATAAGAATGGATCTCATTCTAGTTCAAGGAGGCTTTAAGAGCAACTTCGTTTAGCATTAGGGCAAAAAGAGAGTGACCTTAAAATGTTTATACTTTGTTTGCAAATCAAGATGGCTTATCAAAATAACTTCGATCTCTAAGAAATTTTGTTCAACAAACATGGCCCATACATAGAGATATGCATAGAAACATAATTCCACAATGAAGCAGTAAATGCATGCAACAATTAGCCCTAAAATTGCGGAAATCCCATGATCAATGTATGTTACAAAGTAAGAGAAAATAGCATCAGAATTGTACTTACATGTAAGAGAATATATCCAACCATCAATACATTTGCCGACTAAGAAGCTCCATGATAAGAAAATGCAATCCAAACATAAATCATCCATGCTCCAATTTCGTCCACCAAGAAGGCAATGAGAAATTCTCAAGAGAGAGAATGATCCAATCCAAGTGATATACAAAATGAATTCATGTCTCTCCTATTTATACACTATTTAGGAGTTCGATTTACTTAATTTGAACCTACATTAGCCCATCAAATAAAAATAATGTGGAAATAACTAAATTTTTGTGACAAGCCCACTAAACTAGCTCATAAACAAAATAACAAGCCTCCCAAGAGGTCGAATAATCAATAATTCATGTCGTTGGGCTCTCCAAGTGGCATGATGAAGTCCATAAGTGCCAAAATGATTAATTGGACTTCCAAAAGTAATGGAAAAGGGGTTGGTCCCATGTTCTCCACATAATAAACTTGTGGTGCTCCCAATGTCTATGAGGGCACACGAGTGATCTCATGGGTCTCCAAGTAAGTTGAATATGCCTGTAGACCATCTGTAAGGGCTCAGATGATGGTGTAAGTGATGCCACATCAACATACAAGTCCTGGGTCATCTGCCAAGTGCGTGGTACAAATGTGGGGCTGGCTTGGAAAAGGTGAACCAAGTGCATCTTCCTCTTCCAATTGGTGAATCCTGAGCAATATTTGAACATCTTTGGGGATCCATGGAGTGTTGTCTACTGCTGTTGAGGCCCATGGCTCTCAACACACACCTTATATGTGCCAATGTAGCCTTCTAGAGGGTTAGGACCCCGTATAGGGAGACCAAATCCAAGATGGAGACCACTTGCAATTGTGCATGAGATCCAATGCCTCCCCTAGCCTTCTAGTACAACAATTCAGCAAGGAAATCGAGTGAAAGAGCTTACAAACCTTGGACAACAGGTGGGGACTTCGTAATGGCATGCCCTTCCACAACGGGCTTTGGCATGTGCTAATGTCTCCAAGCTTTAAATTGGGTTAACCAAGTATCCTATTAGGTGGTTTCTACTTCTAAAGGGGATAATATGTCCAAGGTACATCCTTCAAAAGGTGGTGGCATGTGATAAAGAGATGAATGGAGGAAGGAATGCAAAGGGGCAGTGCTGTGCCACATGCGAGGGTATAAGGGTTGCTAGAAAAAGGGAAGCCCACACTTGGGTATATAATGTATAGGAGGGAGCAATCGTGGTACATGAGGTGCCCCGCCATTGAATTTTCCACCCTTCTTTATATGCCTTTTACCTTTTATGATTTTTCTTTAATTAACTGCTTAGGTCTCAAGGGGTAAGAGCATGATGTGTGAGATATAGTAGTGGATACCCCTTTTAAGGTAGGGCGGTTCATTACCCACCATGGGTTGGGACAATCATGGGTTCCTAAATGATAAAGGAGGCTCATCAAGGGCCTGTGGGAACCAGGGTGATGGCCATGATGATGGGGTAGGGTTCATGTGTTGGCTTTTGCCCATGTGGTAAATGTGTTTGTCCTGACCATCTTTTGCATTTTGTGGTACATTTTCCTGTTGTATGTGGCCAATTGTGCTTTTGCTTTTCTTTTCACCTGCATCAACCTTCGGGGCATCTCCAAGCCTGGCCCAAGGTGTGGGCAAGGGGAAGGGGAAAGCTAACTCTATGTGGACCCAGTGGAGGAATGTGGACCCAGGTGGGAGAAATGATGGATGGGGGTATAATAATGGATAGGGGGAAATATATGTGGATGAGGGAGTAGGACCACGGAACAAAAATCAGGGTTTCCCCTTAAGTACCATCCCTAAAGCCAAATGGTCAGTAAAAGAGATCCCACAAGACTAGAATCGAAGGTTAACATCGAAAAGGGGTCTAGGGGACAAGAGCATAGACCTAGCCCATTCTTTCCGCTGAATCCCCCCATTAATCCATGCCCATAATTGTTCACGATAAACAAACTACAATACTCAATTACCAAATGAAAAGGCATACTTTTAGGTTTGGGAGGCCCACCTTCAAACATATGATTATGGTTAGATGGGTGAGGGACCACATGGCTGGGTTAGGTGGTGGAGAAATGGCAAAACGAGCTAGTTGGTGGCTACAAGGGGCTGCTTGCTGTCGACTAAGGACCATATTGGAGAAAAAAATTCTCTTAGGGATATCACCCACAAAATGGTGGGTAGCAAGGCTGATTCGACCCATCCTAAGACAGTGTTAAGGTCACATCTGATTCAATTTTAAGTTGAGAATGAGGTTGTTTTCAGGACGTGTCTGAGGTAGTTATAAGAGAATCTCGAAACTGAGTTTTTATGATAGAATCCTGCAAAAAACGAGCTCCCAAGTTGATGTTCATGATCCATTTTTGATGCAATCTAAGGTTGCAGTAGCAAGCTTTCAAATTCAGGTCACTGTCAAGAGGCCCACTCAGACCATTTGTAGAAGGGCTGAGTTTAAAACTGCAGTCAAGTGTATTTAGGTCATTGTTTAGGCCTCTTGGAGCACCCTTAGGAAATAATATCTAGACGTGATTAAAAGACTATCTAAAGACAGATCAAGGGCTGAGTTTGGATTAGATCTAGTAGCAATGAAGGAGGAAGGCCTGAGTCAAAGGCAAACTATGTTAACTTGTATGTGGGTTTGAGAGTATATTGATAATATGCTAGTATGTTATAGTTGAATCCAAGTGTGTATGGATGTGACACATGCCATGTAATATGCTACTGTATCTTAAATGTATGGTTGAATGTTGAAAGGATAGAGTTGTTGTGGCCTACAAGCGTATGGCAGTGTCTTTGTTGAGGTGTTGTATGATGAGCAAAGGACATGGTTTCACAATGAGCAAAGAATTCGGGGTATGTATAGTGAGAGTAATAGTCATGGTAAGTATAGTGAGAGTATTACTGAGTGAACATGGCTGGTTGTTGAATGCTACTAGTAGTTTGTTGGTATTGCATATGTTGGTCTGAGTTGCTACTGCTACTAGGGTTATTTGCTACATAGAGATTTAATTGACGTTGTGTGTTTATATTGACGCTAATATATCCATATTGCTACTAGAAAATCGACAATAAATTGTATGGCTAAGGACAGAGTTTGTGAGAGACAAATGTATGCATATTGCTACTAGGGTTTAACAATTTGATGTGCATGTTGGGCAGAGAGTATTGTTGATGTATTGAGCAAACTTGGTTTTTGAGCAATGGTTATAAAATGTAGTGATCAAATGCAGTAATTGAGTAGGGCGACCATTGTGATTGAATATACATTTATCTTTTATTCTCAAGGGTGTCAGGTGTTGAATTATGTAGCTATGATCAGTGTCCATAATTGCGTTGAGAGGTGCATTGCACAACCTAGTGTGAAGGGATGCATAAGTTTGTCATGTCTCCAATAAGATATAATTAAAAAAAAATAATGTCGGCCCAAAACAAAAATGAAAATAACCATATAGATAAAAAAACTACAGTACAATTCAACACAAAGAATAAAAAATCTTGCTCCAAAATCTTTTAATATTTCTTTTAATTAAATATTTGTAAAATTAATCTTTAAAAGAAAAAACCATATCCTATGGATATATTAAAATCTTTAAAGACAAATATTTCCACGTCAAAGTTGTAATATTTGAAAATATTAACTTGATGTAGTTTTATTATAAATTTTGTTATCGTTCCATGTAAAAACAACATTAAATCTAATATTAATATTAACAGATTATTATTATTTTTTTTTGTAAGCTACAGAAGGATCTATTCTATTATAGGCAACTAAGAAAAAATATGTACATGCAAAAGGTGATCTCAACCCCACCCCGAGGGGAAACTGGGTCTGTTGATCCCTATCAGTTTGAGAATAACAATCCAAAGCATGTAAACATACACCACCGAGTCTACAATAAGTATGTTACTCTACTTACAACATTATGATTCTACCTACATACAACATTATAATTCTACCTTCATACATCCTTATAACAGTTCAGGAACATTTTCAAAAAATAGGTTCTCCTAACGATTGACAAAAGGATTAAATTGAAGATAAAAACATAAGGACTCAGTCTACCATGACTTCCGTCTTGATCTCCTCCTTGCGCTGCCCATTAGTTATATTTTTCAGCATAGTTTGGATTTCCTCTAGCCTGGTATCCTGCATCTGGATAGAGACACGTAGATTTTTCATCTCCCTTCTTAGATTGGGGATTCCTTGAGCCATTTCAATCATCTCTTCTGCTACCTGTTCCATGGCTTTTGCTATTAACCGTTTCACTACCCAATAGACATGTAGGGCTTGTTTATACAAGGATAACCGACCCCTTGTGTTTCCTGGGTCAGGTAAAAGGATGCTCCAGTCCTCCATTTCAGGGTCGGAGGCTTCCTGCAACACATCGTTCTCCAGCTCCTGGATAATTCTTCTGATGTCCTCATTCGTCCCTTCGTTATACGCCTTTTTTGCGTCTTGAGCCATCTGCTCAGTTGTTCTTTGTCGTCGTTTCTGGCGATTTGTATGTTGTATCTCAGCTTCACAAGCATCATCTTGCTAGCGTCTTCCCCGACCCCTGCGATCTCTACCTTTGTCTCTACGGGAGGGTCTTCCTCTGTTGGTGTTCCGGCTGCCTTGCCCTTCCTCAACCGTCGCCTTTCCCTTCTGTTCTTCCCTGCCAGCTTCCATTACTCCCCCACCTCGACCTTCTTCTTCTTCCGACTGTTCCTTCTCCTGATTATTCACCCTCCCTGCTTATCTTTGTCTTGGCCCATTTGGCTCCCTTTCTCATCTATATTTTCTCCTACCCTCCTTCTCTCCGCCATTGTCTCCTGCCCTTTCCTGAGTCGGATACCCGGTTTTCTTTGACTGTTATTCTCTGCCCTCACCACTTTTCTAATTCTTTGGTTATCTTCTGCTTTGCATTCGCCAACTCTTAAATAATTATCGTTACCTATCCTACACTCCAGCGCCCCAACTTCTCCATCATTCTCCCTTTCTCTCGCCATTATTCCTTCTCCTCCACACCTTGGTTTTCGACCACCTCTGCATGCCGGCTTTGCATACCTGAGGCTGATTAATTCAGGAGGTGGCTTGAGCTTCCACGTCTTGCTTACCATCATTTCTCCGCATCGTGTCCTTTTCTTCACCCCGATCGGGGTTTAACAGATTATTATTATTATTATTAAAATTAAATTTTAATATTAATATACTATAATATTAATATTATTAGAATTAATAACTTTGGATTAATAATTTGAGGAAAGTTTTGCATCTCAAGGGATTTGATCCTTCTCGGCGCATGATAGATCCGGAGTTAGATGGATCTAGGCTGGTCATTATTTTCATTGATGTACTTGTATATTTCTATGTAAAGCATGTTCTTCGTGATCAAAATAAAATTTTATTATTTATGTATTTGCCAAAAGAAAAATTAGAAGACATGTTCTTCATGACCTTCTCAAAAGGGAAAATTGAATTTGAAATTTCGGTTTATGCCTCCACAAGAAGCCCAAATCGGCCCTCCTCCTTGTCAAGTTGGCTCATCCATAAAGAGGCACTTATTCGACATCCAAAGAGACTATATATATACAGTCACTTGATCTCCCTCATGGTGTAATTCTCATCTCATCATATCAAGTATGTTTTGTTCCCTTAAAGTGAAGAAGTCAAGGAGATGAAGGACGAAGACAGATGAAGATCTTTCAGCTCCCACGTGTGACTAGACTTGAAATGAATTTTCTGTAATGCATTTCTGTGGAGAAGTCTAAATTTTTCTGTGGAAGAAAGAGACTTTAAATGAGCCTTTGGACAAGCTTTCCAATTGCTTTGTGGAGGGTTGACTTGGCTTCTTGGTGGATTGTTGGTCTAGTCATCTTGCTAGTTAGTTTGTCTATGACTTTGATGTCTCTGATGTTGACTTGATTCTATAAGGAAAGGTTGCTGGGTTTTGCCCCATGTGGTTTTCCTAGGGTAAACTCTTGTGTTCTTTTGTCACTGTCTCTTTATGATCCTTATGGCATTTTTGTTTTACTGCTGAGCTCCTTTGTGTAATTGCTTTATGATGGAAAAGATGACAAGAAAAAGATTAAACTAATAAATATCATTAGAAGTAATTATCAGCTTAGAGGATGCCTTAGATTTTCAACAACAGGGTGGTGCAAGGCGAAGATTGAAGTCTCCTTTAGGTTGGAACCTGTCAACACTTCAGGGTGGCAGGGTGGTGCTAGGGCAATAGATTGATGCTTGCACGGTGTTGGTGCATCCTTCCAATTAGATTTGGTAAAACTGAGGTGTTGGCGCATCCTTCCAGTTGGAGCTGATAAAACTAGGGGTTTTTAGCCTCCTTCCCGTTGTTCCTGGAGAACATTGGAAGTCGGAGCTTTCTGTTGACGTAATCTTTAGGGATATATATATAATAATATATATATATATTTTTTTTTTAATTTTAATTTAAATTTTTCCATTGTTGAGGCTACATCATGGTCATGTCCAAGAGTAACACCTGAATAGGATGGGGATTGAACCGATGACTTAACATCTAGGAGTGCCTTAACAACGCACCTGATTATTGTCTAGCCAAGATCCTATTGACGTAATCTTTAAGACATATATTAAAAAATGTTTTGTGGTTTTTCTCCCGGAACGGTTTCCACCCAAAAATATCTTGTGTCCTTCCTATGATGTTATGCATTGTTGAATGGTGTTGTTAATCTTTAATGTTTAATTGAGATGATTAAAATGTTAAAAAGTACCCAATACTGATTAAAAAGTATTGGTGAATATTCCAGCACTTTCATCTACCTTATGGTTGTCTGAACTTCATAATCATTAGAAATAAATTTTGAACTGAGTATTTATTTGTGGAGAATTCTAGCTTATTCCATTCTATTCTACTCTATTCTATTCTATTCAAGTCCATTGTAGATATCTGTTTTCTTGGATATTTCTATATACTTTAGGTCAATATCTTTCATTGGTTTTTAAAACTTTTTCCCTTTATGCTATTCCTGTGTAGACCTCCAAAGTAGAGGTGCGTTGTGAGGTCTGTTATATGCACAAGTAGACTAATGGGGTATCCTTTGACTGAGGAAGAACATAATAGCTGATACATGTGATTTTCTCGTGTTGGCGTTATCATCAGTATGATCCATTTGTTTTCGATCAGTGCTCTTTTTGAACACATTTTCATTTGGATGCAAATACAATAACAACATGAGAGTTTGAAAGGAGTCTATTCTCTATTGTTAACTTGCTTCATTATAGATTCTTCGTTTGCAATAACTTGATTGTTTTATTGGTAGGAAAAGTATGAAGGGGCTATGAACCAACTTGCTGCAATGGAAAAGAGAGCCATTATGGCAGAAAGCATGTTGGAGGCTACATTGCAGTGTCATGCTAGTCAACTTACTTCCTCAAAAAAGATACCTGATTCTCCATCTACACGTGAAGAATCACCATCAACGCCACAACATTCATTGCAAAGGTAATGGTGTGCTTTTTGGTTGATTGAGCACGTTACTGTTGAGCTTGCAATTTTTCTCTGTAGCATGCAAGTGGCCTAGGTGTATTTTTCACATTGCTTTTATAGAAACGTTCAATAGTTATGTTAAACGTGAAACTTGAATTAATATACCATATGTAATAGCTTTATTTGATTGAACTGTTTTTGTTCTGTAAAATTATTGCCAAGTTTTGAGCAGCTTTGCTTTGTGAAAAAACAAAATTTCTGTTTTTGTGAATTGCTGAACTGTTGTAATAATCAAGTTTCTGGCATAAGTTTAGTTCCTAGGTTCTGATGCAATATCCACAAACCAAAAACATACTATAATTAGAATACATGTCTCAAGGTGATGAAAAATAAAATTATAAATTCTATCAAATTGGGAAAAGATGTCAAGAAGTTGCTAAAAGAGCAGTGTTACCTCTTAGGTTCTCATTTGGTGTAAAGTCCCAATGCACAAGTTGTGAGACCTGAAGGGTGACTTACACAAGCTATCCAATGTCACCTCAGTAGTCTTGTCTCTCTCTTTAGGCCAGATATGTTCTAGGCAATGGGGTAATCCCTAAGGTCAACTAAGCTCAAGATGTTGTAGACAAGGAGAGGAACGAGGACATAAAACAGAAATGAAATTTGGATATTTTATATTTTTGCAGTGGTTGAAAGGGAAGGCCCATGCCTTGCTTTGATTTGAGCTAGGGGGTCAAGTATGCAACTTTAGATGGAAGTTCTATGAAAGATCTAGGAGCTGGTTGGGCTCTAATATAGAAGCTGAAGACAGCTCTAAATTTAGTAAATAAATCATAGGATCCATGTTCAAATCAATTCAAGGCTGGCTCTGCTTGAAAATTCCAATCTATGCATTCACTCTCAAGATGCCTAGGGCATAACTTTTCTTTTAAACAAAATGATAAAGAAGTTAGGAGTACATAATCTCTTCCAATGAAATTGTATGAATCTTGCCTATTTGAAAGTCTAAAACAAATAGAAACAAGAGAAAACAAGCCAAACATAAGAAATGATTACTAGAAACTTGAGTGACGACAGTATAGGTGTTCCAACCAAGTAGGAAGAAATCAACATAGCCAAGAGGCCTTTAGTTTCCAATCTTTTTGGTGTACCCCTTATTCCCCTTGAGAATTTTCTTTGTTGGCAGGAGATTTATTTTTGTGTGTAGAGAAAGATAGGCAGGAAAATGGCAAAGGGGATTTAGAAAATGGGTTGCATAGCTGATAGGCACTTGGATGCACCATGGACATGTGGCAAAAGTAGGCTTCAACGCTAAACTAAGCATGATGGTCAAAGAACTGAAGGTAAAAGAAGGGGCGAGCAACCTCCACAGTCATGAATATGGAGAGTTAATCACTGTGCAACTGTCAGGCAGATCGTCATCCATCGCCACGCTAGCCCCCGGAAGGTCAAGGTCAAAGCAATAGTTGCAGCTGATCTACAGTCTAGATCAACTTCGGGGGGTCAAGGCACACTCTCGATCCCCAATCATCCACCCCGCCAGAGAGTAGGGACCACACCTGCGATTCTATATGCCAATGCACTATCAATGTCAGCAAGCGAGCGCGCTTTTCATAGGGTTAATAACCCCTCTATCTCTCTCTGTTTCTCTTTATGCCTTGCCCAACCTCATGGTGCCACCATTCCTCCCATCACGTGTTCTTCCACGTCATGCTTTACACGTCACATGACTGTTCCCTCCTCCTATAAAACCATGGCCCACCAGCCATTTGAATTTAAATTTTGTTTCTACAGTCGAGCTCTCTTTTGCTTTGCTTGTCTACCACGTCGTTCGACTATCATCCGGTACAGAGTCATCCTAGACGCCTTTCCGTTCAATTACGCTTGATCCTCAGGTAACTCACAATCCTTGGTTCTTTTTGTCTTTCTCCTAATGCTTAAAATGAAGAAATATGCGCCCAAAACTTCTAAATGCCGAGAGGCAAAATCATCTACAAATATCGATCCCGTCATGGATAAAGAAGCTGAGATTCATGACCCGCCTTGCTCATGCCACATGTTGGATCTCCGTTTCAACGCATATGACCGACACCTACAAGGGAAAGACCCCTTTAAGCTCACAGAGTCAGGGTTATACTATCAAATCACTCCCTTTGTCCACCACTTTCCTGAATTCATTTCCTAGCTCGCTACATCATATGTTGAGGAGAAGAATTGTTTCATATCCTCCTCTGGGATGAAAATTCTGGAAATAACTCCAAAATTAATTCAAAATGCTTTCATTTATCCAAAAAACCCCAATCCTAAGAAATTCATAGAGACCACCATGTTTTACAGCGATAAAGCCCTCTCAGTCGGAGAACAACAAGCTTTTCTTCAGACGATTCTGGCCCTTGGTCACCAAACCTTACCCATTGTAGATTCGTTCTCGGTATCCATGTTTTCTGAAGCTTTGCAACCCATCTTGATTGTTATTGCCCTACTCTTCGATGAAGATGAAACTACCAACATTACTAAAGTCGCTATAGGGTTTTTGGGTGCAATAATGTAGTCAGACTGCACAAAGTGTCTAGGCACTGCGACAATGCTTAGAGTAAGGGCTATCACTCTTATCCTTAGTCCATTTAGGCTCTCTCCTAGACAAGTCAAGGGGGGGTAGTCCCTAAGGTGAATGAATGAGGATAGCTTGTGGAACATAGGCTCTAAGAGACTTAAAGATGAATAACTAGATGAATGTAAACGAATCTTGTTTAATCGAAATGGATAGATCTAATAAAATAAGACACAACCACAAGATAAAAATGATTTTAGACTAGTGCCTTTATATTCAATTAACCATAAACTAGATAAAACAAGCTATCTAGAGCAATTTATAAATGTGATGAAAGTGACGATCATGAACGATTAAAGGAAATTGATAATAAGGAAGATAATAGTAGTAGTGAAGAGTCTGATGTAGACATTATGTGTGATGAGGATAAGTCTGACAATGAAGTTGAGACCATGAAGGACCCTAGTGATCCTAAACTAACCCCCTCCCATATTGACAGAGACGAGTTTGGTGAAAACTATAAGTAGAAGGTGATGATTGAACAAAAAAATAGTGGGCAACCCCAAAAGTCACCAAGGAACTTAAGAGATATTGATGTTTTGTGATGATATAGTTGAGGGAGAAGAGATCAACAAAATTGCCCAACACTACTTCGGAAAGATAACATCTGATGGTGAAGATGACACTGACATCGCTGTAGATATTGATTTGATACATTTTGAGGGAGAGTGCATTGAACAGTTTAGAAAAAGAAGCATTTGAGCGTTTAGAAAAATCATTTGCAGAAGTTAAAGCATGTCGAAAGGAAATGGATAAGGAAGATAATAGCAATAGTGAAGAGTATGATGTAGACATTATGTGTGATGATGATAAGTCTGACAATGAAGTTGAGACCATGAAGGATCCCGGTGATCCTAAACTAACCCCTTCCCATACTGACAGAGACGAGTTTGGTGAAAATTGTAAGCAGGAGGTGATGATTGAACAAAAAAATAGTGGGCAACCCCAAAAGTCACCAAGGAACTTAGAAGATATTGATGTTTGTAATGATATAGTTGAGGGAGAAGAGATCAACAAAATTGCCCAACATTAATTTGCAAAGCTAACATCTGATGGTGAAGATGACACTGACATTGTTGTAGATATTGATTTGATACATTGTGGGGGAGAATTCATTGAACAATTTAGTAAAATTCAAGAAGCATTTCAACGTTTAAAAAATCATTTGCAGAAGTTAAAGCATGTCGAAATGAAATCGATAATGAGGAAGATAATAACAATAGTGAAGAGTTTGATGTAGACATTATGTGTGATGATGATAAGTCTGACAATGAAGCTGAGACCATGAAGGATCCCAATGACCCTAAACTAACCCCCTCCCATACTGACAGAGATGAGTTTGGTGAAAACTATAAGCAGAAGGTGATGATTGAACAAAAAAATAGCGGGCAACCCCAAAAGTCACCAAGGAACTCAGAAGATATTGATGTTTGTGACGATATAGTTGAGGGAGAGGAGATCGGCAAAATTGGCCAACATTACTTTGGAAATATAACATCTGATGGTGAAGATGACACTAACATGGCTGTAGATATTGATTTGATACATTGTGAGGGAGAATGCGTTGAACAATTTAGTAAAATTCAAGAAGCATTTCAGCGTTTAGAAAAATCATTTGCAGAAGTTAAATCATGTCGTAAGGAAATCGATAATAAGGAAGATAATAGCAATAGTGAAGAGTCTGATGTAGACATTATGTGTGATGATGATAAGTCTGACAATGAAGTTGAGACCACGAAGGATCCTAGTGATCCTAATCTAACCCCCTCCCATACTGAAAGAGACGAGTTTGGTGAAAACTATAAGCAGAAGGTGATGATTGAACAAAAAAATAGTGGGCAACCCCAAAAGTCACCAAGGAACTTAGGAGATATTGATGTTTGTGATGATATTGTTGAGGGAGAAGAGATCAACAAAATTGCCCAACATTACTTCGGAAAGATAACATCTGATGGTGAAGATGACACTGACATGGCTGTAGATATTGATTTGATACATTGTGAGGGAGAAATCAAATCACCTGAAGGGAAAATAACCATTTCTCCAGAACATTGTAAAAGAGAAGATATTCATAGTTCGATTGGTGTTCGAGGATCCAAGGGTGCACCTATCGATGAAAGCAATTTGTCAAAGGAGAATCCTATTGGCAAGGCTCTGCAGAAATTTGAAAAGATGCCTAAAAACATTTTTAAGCATGGTCGTGATAGTAATCAAAGTTAGATAGGATCTGAAAAGTATAGCTCAAGATAGGATAACAGAATTCGAACTGAAAAGAAGGATGAGTTGGATTCAGATATGAGAAGAAATTGAGATGTCACCTTATCTCAATCCCTCTTTGAATCTCCTACTAGACCTGAAATTACCTCTAATAGAAAAGATCTTGAGACACGACAGGTTGCAAAAGTGATGAACAAAGCAAGGTTTACAAATGCTAACTCTGAAAGGGATTTTGAACATGCAACTCCTGTGGGAAGGTCTATCGATGATGAAGATACCTTCAGGGGATAGGCTTCTACAAGGGCTCAGACTGCTTTTGCTAAAGATTTGGATGATGTTGAAAGTTTTGATCAACATCTTGATGGACAATAGTCATATCAAAGGCCTTTTGATTCTAATTCAAGAGTAAAGCTTCCAGATGTTATGCGGGGTTCTGGGCGGCATGCTCACTCTTTAAATAAAGTAGGTAAACTAAATGACAGAGCATCAAGACCAGCTAATGAAAGCGACATCTCCACTGCCAAAATCTCTTGTATGCAAGGCAAAAATTCAAGATATGAAATGACACCCAAGTTATTCTGCAACAATAAGAAGTCCGATTTTATACTAACAAACGAAATGGAATACGAAATGGATGCTGGCACAGGTGGCAGCTCTGAAAATGATATCGATGTTGAGCAGAGTCGTACGTGGCGTCGCGCCATAAAAGCGTTTACCATGGTTAATGAATATCTACAAGCATAGAGAAATAGTGACATGGTGTCTCCTCCTTCAGAGTGAAATGGAAGGGTCCAAGTCACAGAAGTGGCGGTGAAGGAAATTAGAGGGACGGATTTGATATCGGGATATATGAGACGTTCATGTCGGAATGGATTTCAATTGGAGAATACCTGGAAAAGTGTGGACATATGCTTAGACGAAATGCAAGCAGGAGCGTACACGCCATCAAGCATCGGGGTTAACTGTCGAAGCATCCAACAGGTTATCAACCCGAAACGTTGTGGTCAGGCCGCCGTGTCCAGTCAGTCAACCATCATGACGTCAACACCTACGCAATCAAATTCGACAATGTTAATTAAATTAAAACTATATAATATATAGTGTGTTAATATATATATATATATTATATTGTGATTTTAATTAATTAATATATATTAAAAAATCAGTGAAAAAAATTAGTGCTATTAAAAAAATAAAATAAAAAATTCAAGAGAATATTACTGATGAGCTACATGACGAGAGGATGGCTAGATTATATACATCGAGACGACAAACACTAAGTGAAGAAAATCCACAACATAAAAGCTTTGAGGACACAGCTTCAGAAGGAAGGGGCTATGTTATGAATATAATTCATAACAATTAAATAAATAAAATAAATGTAAATATTAAATAATCAAATATCGATTATATTAATTAGTCATTAAGTTAAGTGAAAAGGCATGTCTAAAAGACATGTCTAGTCATGAAAGGACACCTGCTTAGGTATATATATGCGGGTCCTCATTGTAATATTCATCACATATACATTTTTATATATAATAAATTATTATTATTAAATACCTCTTGTGTATTTTTACATTCAAGTCTACAAGCTATTAGTTTTTATGCTTCAAAGGCTCATCACTACTTGGGGGGATCCACTTGTAAACGCATGACAAGGATCTTGCACATCCAAGGCTTATCACCCATGACTACCCTCTCTAGGAAGGGTCACATTCATCAATCCACGCTGTTCTCTGAAAACCAAGAACCTTCCTTTCGGCAAAGGCTTGGTAAGAATGTTAGCTATCTGATCATCAATCACAATATGATGGAGCCGCACTGCTCCTCTCTGCACCATATCCCAGATATAGTGATATTTGATCTCAATGTGCTTGGACTTATCATGGAATACGAGATTTTCTGCAAGTTGAATCCCACTCTTATTGTCATAATATATTATTGTTGTATCTAGCACATCCTCAAACAACGTTCCAAAGAGCTTCCTCGACCATATTACCTCACAACTAACCAAGCTCATAACAATATACTCGCCGTGCTAAGGGCTACAGACTTCTGTTTTTAGCTCATCCAAGATATCATGGCATATCCTATGCTAAAGCAGCATCCATATGTTCTTTTTCTGTCAGCATAGTTACTGGCCTAACTAGCATCAGAGTACCCATGTATCTTTACATCTTTGGAAGTATATCTCAATCCAAGATTGATGGTCCCATGTAGGTATCTCAACACATGTTTTGCAGCAATTCAATGTGCATGGGATGACTTATTCATATATCGGCTCAAAGTATTGACCACAAAACATATGTCTAGTCTAGTGTTCACTAAAAACATCAGTGCTCCAATTAGTTGCCGATACTCAAAATGATTTGCCAAATCAGGACCTCATCTTAACCACATATTTTCTTGAAGTTCATCTCCATTGGAGTATTCATGGATTTACATTCTATCATACCAAATCTTTCTAGCAACTTGACAACATATTTTCCTTTAGAAAGGAAAATCTCATTAGGTTTCTACCATACTTCAAGACCTAGAAAGTAATGCATCAAATGAAGATCTTTCATTTCAAATTCAAAAGCTAACTCCCTCTCACATTGGAGAATAAAAGGTTCACAGTCAGTCGGAAATAAATCATCAACATATAATACCAATATCAAAAGGCATACCTTGGACTGCCTTGAAGTAAAGATTAGGGAGTGTAACTCATGCCATTAAAGAGAGAAGTGCATGTCTTAGTAACCTATGCCATAAAGGAGAGAATGTAACATATGAACTAAAGATTGCGTAAGAGGAATCTTTTATGGAATGCTTTAATGAGTGCATAAGAGAGTGTAAGAGAATTAATGAGATTGTAAGGGGAATTGTTGTCCATGAGGCCGACTTGTTCTTTGCATGATGACATGGTCTTGGAGGGTCTATATGACACTTTTGACTTTACATAAATTTTCTTTTACATTATATAACATGCTCAAAGGGGTCTTACATTTATACCAATGACTCTTTTGACTTTATGACTTCATGACAAATTTCTAGAAGCACTCAATAGGTGCTTGACCTATAAATAAACTTGTCTTGAGCATGAAACCCATGCATCAAGAATAATAATAAATTTCTTTTTCTCTTTATATCAAATACATAAAATCACAATTATATTAGACATTATGAAGACCGAACCTAGTTACACATTTCAATATTGTTGAGTATTGTACAACAAGATCTGTTGGTATAACAACCCTAGCAGTGAGACTATGGAATTGTATTTTACTTTGTACTGCTAGTGTTGTTGGTAAAATCAACTACTTGTTTATATTGTTATGCATTCAATATCATCTCTTTCAAATTTAGAAGGAATATTGTGATACTATTACAAATTTTTCATGTGCTCTTTTTAACCCTAATGGTAAATTCTCCTAAGGGATATGATAGAACAAAATCAAACTCTGAAATTATTACCAAATCTCTCAGCTGCTTGGTGAGACTAGTGAATTCATTTTTTTTGTCATAATCAGAGAGATGGTCTTTTGGCTGATTCAAAAGCTACTATTCCTACTGCTCACATGAAATTGTTCTTGAATTAGTGCTTTCGTAGGAAAGGATGATTAATTCTCTTTTTGATTCAAGTCTTCAAGGTTCTTGAGTTGTTGACACTTTCATTTGAGCTGTCTAGAAAAGACATCTTCGCTAGATATATTGGAATTCATGGAAGTCTTCTGGCCTCAAATTTGACATACAACTCATGGAAGGAGACATATTTTTATTGGGTTGAGAATCTTTAATTAGATTCTCTGTTGACTACTCATTATGCTCATAGATAACAATGTTGCGAACATCGGCATCGAGATAAAATTGGCAAGGGTCTGAAAAACCAAAAAATCGTTAAAATGGGGAAAATATCAGTAAAAAATCGACAAACATCGGAAAAATTAAGATACCATAAAAATATCTTTAAAAATTGGCAAACATCAGCTAGACCAAAAAATCATGATTTCAAGATAAAATCGGGATGTTATTGAGATGTTTGCAACACTGATAGATAAAAGGAATGATAAAAACATACTAGAAACATCATTGCATACTACTTCCTTTGTGGTGTCTAAGGGCATTGTTCCTTCCAAGTAATCCTCTTTTTGAGAGAGGTCCTCATAATCTAAATCCTCATCACTTGATAAGTCCTCCATGAGCTGGGAATTTCCTATATCTCAAATTTATTTCCACATACATGCATTTCAAATTCTCTAAAAGACTTTATTGACCATCGGATGGATGAATGTAAAATCAAGTTTAGGACTTCAAGAATTCTCACCCAAGTCTCTTAAGTGTTTGTTTGGGCATCTTGCATGGAGGGATTCTCTAGCCAATTAATGGATGCTTGTGCATCTTCCAAGAATTGTATTTCTTAGCATTTTGTAGTGCCTCAAGCTGTGCCTATATATTGCTTAGCAATTCCTTTGCTGCATGTTTTTGTTGCAATTTCTTGGATGTTTGAAGGCACTTGTCTCTCACTTGAGCCAATATTTTGAGGATTGGGTCCTGAAAGTGCTCTAATTTTGGTGCCAATGCCTCCATTTTTTTCGGGGCGGCACTAACATAATTGTGTGCACAACTCAACCTGCCATTTTCTAATTTCACTTCTATAGGTGTTGAACGTCTTTCTTTAGTTTTTGGGTCTCTTCATCAAGTTCTCGAATTTAAGACTACAGTTTTGGGAGTTGTTTTCTCTATTAACCTTCCCCTTGGTGGTACATTGCCAAACTTCATGATTTTAGTGTCTATCTTCTTGTCTATTGCTGAGATACCAAGAAGACTTAGTCTTATATGTGAGTACCTTCTTGCATTTTTATTATTTGCTCATATCAATTGGTATCAAAGTCTTACAATCATGGCCTCTAAACCTGGTCACCTCTAGCATTTACATATTTTACCTTAAGTAGATATAATACCATAAGGTTCCTTATGATCTATCGTCTAGGCTCTAATTTTAGTTTCCTTGAGGGTTTTGGCCTTTGACCCCTTAGTAGATCTACTCTCTTCAACAAGCTTCATACTTGTGGACTTTAACATTTAGAGTAGTTGACACCCTCTTTCACTTGGTATGGGAATCTCTTAATTGTTAGGATTCTTCATGAAGGTATTTTTGTGCTAACTCACTCGTTGTTGCATCCTTGGACAACTGCATGTTGTATCAAAAACACACTCTTAGTGCCCTTTAGCCACTACCATAGGGATTCGAGAGGGCTATCTCTCATCACTATTCAATCCAGAAATCTCTAGTGAATCATGAACTCCTAGGCATTGCCCAAGTCCTAGTTGATCAAATGCAAGGGTGATGCTACCTATAGCCAAAAATCCTTGTGACAATGACAACAAGAAGCTTGTCCTCTAGGTTTTGGTCTAGTGGTTGAGATGGGGTGTCATGTCCACAAAGGCCCAGGTTCAAAACCTTATAGGCATAGAGCCTAAATTGATATTATAAGTTGGTTGAATGTGACAATCCCCACATTCATGTGGTTTTATCTCAATAATGTCAAGTTGGGGTTGAAGGCTCCCCATGGATAGTGAAAATGTTGTTTATCTTTACCAAAAGGAAAACTACAACAGACTTGGTAACATTTGGAATTTTGAGATGAAATAATGCATGATAATATGGGATCTTCCAACTTATCACCTATCAACAATAAGCCCAACCATATGCTCAACCTCGACGCATGACTCACTAAGTAATTTCCATTGTTCAACAAACTTGACATCCTAAGTTGAACGAAATGAGTATGGCTGGAAACATAACCCCCACAAAATGGAAATGTCAAGAGAAACGTCATATATATATATATATAATATATATATATGTATGTATGATTTATCTATTGTATGCATGTACATAATTTTTTTACAAATAAGTTAATAACACATTATCTTGCAAGAAAAAAAGAATGAAACACATAAAAGGCATTTTAGAAGGAAAATCCAGTCTATATTAACTCTCATAGATGATTACATTATTCAAAATCCAAAATTATCCTTTATAGAGGAGGTTTTACATCCAAGATTTGAAAATCAACCTTTGTATGTGAGGCTTTACATCCAAAATCAACCTTTATACATGGCTATATGTACTGAAAATGAAATAAAACATCATCTAATGACAAGTACAATTACATAACATATAATCCTCATCCTCATCTTCATTAACAAAAATAAGCAGAGTGCTTTCTTAGCAAAACTAGAGCATGGATTGATTAGAGATAAATTAGGTTGTGGAGTGATTAGAGATAAACTTTAGTGGTAGATCAAATTTCTTTTGGCCATAGAAGGCCCCCCACACCCTTACTGGATGCTTGAGTCAGCAGAAACAAAAAAGCGATGGAAATAGGGCAGATTTGGGTGGATGGGGGCAATTTTGGGCCGAAATGATTTGGCGGCGTTTCTAAATCAGGGAATTGTTAATTTGGAAGCTTAGTGACTAATTCAAATTATGGGACTAGATTCCTCTTTTCGAATGAACCAATTTTGACCTTTGAAGCACTTGATTTGGACATGGGAAAGTGTATTTTTGAAATGAAGCCCACAATGTCAAAATTGTTAAGGTCGGCCTAAGGAGAAATCAACCCTCCTTGAAAACATATAAATACAAGTGATCTCAAGCTCATTTGGAGATCACATCACACACTTCTCTCTCTCTTCTCTTCTTGGGTTCGATACATATGAAGTTTCTAGCGGAGGTACTGAACTAGACGAAGGTACAAAATTGGGTGCAAACGGTTGAAGGTGCAGAATTGTGGCATTGAACTGGGTACAAAACTATAGTACCAAACTGGGTACAAAACTGTGGTACTGAACTGGGTACAAAAATGTAGTACACAACTCGATGCAGAATAGGACGGGTATAGAACACGCTGAAGGTGTAGAAATGTTGATACTTTGACTTTGACCATATTTGACTATTGGCTGATCTTTTGGATTATGGTTGGTTGTTCTCCTGTATAAGTCAAACTTTGACTTGAATTATTATTTGTGGATTTGGGCTCATTGTACTCTCTGTTAAACATTTTTTGACAATCTAATAGAAGAAGAGTTTCAAAGGGGTTTCTTCCTTGTTTCTCTCCTATTGTCATTATATTTATTGTTCTATCTTCAATTACTATTGATGATTGGACGAATTTAATTATTGTTGAAAAACTTTCTAATTAAAAGATTGAATTGGCTAAAGTAATTGATACAACATAGACTAGTGTAAAAATCAACATGGTATCAGAGCTAAGGTGAAGGACAAGCCCAAAGGAGATGAGAGTTGAAGCAATCATCTTTGGAAAGTTGAAGGAGCCTATCTTATCAAGTCAATATCTCTACCTCTTACTTCAAGGAAAATGAGAAGCTGGGAGACTCATCTAACTTTGTTGTATCAAAGATTAGGTTGGAAATCATATCGAAAGACAATGTTGTTTTGGATTCCATTCAAGGGAAAGTTCCTGAGCCTCCGAAAAATTTTCCAGCTGCTACCAAGAACAAGTACAAGAAAGGTGAGTCAAAAGCAAAGAAAATTAGAGCTGATGGTTTACAAGATCATTTACTTGCCTATGTTGGAAATTTGAAAAAGTCTAAGGAGATGTATGATATGTTAGCTTGCATGTATGAAGTCAACATTTTGAATGAAATCATCACCGTGAAAGATCAATTGAAAGAAATGAAGATGAATAAAGGAGATACTATGCAATCTTACATCATGAGGATATCTCGTCTTAGAGATCAATTGCAGAGAGTTGGGGAAACTATGCCTGATAGGGACATGGTGGTGGTAACCTGTAGAGGTCTCCCTCCTATTTGGGAAACCTTCATTACCACCATAAGAAATAACAACGTTTTTCCTTCATTTGATGAACTTGTTGTAAATCTCACTCAAGAAGAATCAAGGTTGATTTCAAGAGGGAGAATTCATAAGCATGGAGAAGAAGAGCCCGTTGCATTTGTTACTCAAGATCAGAAGAAAAAGGGAAAAGGAAGGACAATTGGTTTGAATAGGCCCTCTCCCAAGTCAAAGGACTCTAAAAAAAGATCAAGGGATATTGAATGTTACAATTGTCACAAGTGTGGTCACTATGCTCGAGAATCTTAGAGAAAGAGAGATGCTCCAAGATTTGATTGAAGCTACAACAACAAGAAGTATGATGATATAAGAAGGAGCAATGATGGGAGAAGATAGAAGAAGGCAAGATGATAGAAGAAGGAGAGACAATCGAAGGAGAAGAGATTTTTTGGATGATCGTGTAGAAAGTCCTCGTCCTTAAAAGAAGTCAAGGAACTCCAGGCATGAAAGTAATGCAGCTACTAGTCAATATGAATATATTCTTATTTCATCCCTTTCTAGTTCTCCTCCGGATTCGTATAATAGCTGGCTGGTAGATTGTGGGGCTTCTAGACACCTCACTGGGTATAAGGACTTCCTCTCAAATTTGGTGGAGAGGGAGACGAGTTTGAAGATCATTCATGGAGACAACACTACATATCCAATGAAAGGCTTTGGTACTTTCAAATTTGATTTGGGCTTTGGAGAATGTGTTATTCTTCATGAAGTGATGTATGTTCCAGAACTAAAGAAGAACCTGATATCTATTTCTTCCTTGGAAGACAAAGGAATGAGACTAGCTTTCATCGATGGAAGGGTCCTCTCTTGGTCGAAAGAATCCCGAATGAAAGATGCCTTTATATTGGGATCTAGAGTGGAGGACTAAATAGAGTCACTGGAAGACCTCCTTTAGCAATGGTCCACAATCATCAAAGTGAGCTATGGCGCCGAAATAAAGAGAATTCAAGGGGACCATTCCCCTCTAATAAGATCAAGACTGATGATAATCTTGAACAAAATGAAGTAGCTATGAGAGAACAAGTTTGGAAGGATGCTAAGGCTGAGTCGCAGAATCAATTATGAAGAATGATGCATGGGATATTGTTCCAATACCTCAAGAAAAGTCTGATGCCATGTCAAAATGAATATATGAGATAAGGCATAAAGCAAATAGAAGCATTGAGAAGTACAAGGAAGAAGTATGTGTTAAGCAGGCTCAAGGGTTTGATGTACAGAATAGGAAGAATCTTGTTTGCAGATTGAAGAAAGAATTATGTAGATTGAAGCAAGCTCCCCGGGCTTGGTATGCTCGAATTTACAGTTAGCCAGTGAAGTTTGGAGTCACAAGAAGCAATGCCAATTTGAAATTTTGAACCTCTACTTCAAACTGGTCCAAGATGTGACTTTGATTTTGGTTTTATATGTTGAATTTTGAACCTCTCCTAGAAGAAATCATATCTTCCAGTTTTGCTTGAACCACCTGTTAGCACTTCGTAGTTTCCTAGGTTGAGGAGGAAAATTGCAGAGGTAACCACAAACCAGTTTAAGCCAGAATCTAGCTGTTCTAGCCTGGAGAGGGCTCTCTCACTCGGTTTATTTCAACAAATAGTATATTAGGCTAGGTAATCATCGCAATAAGTTTTGTTTTCAGAGGTTTGTTGATGAGAAAAGCGGCAGATCCATTGGCATGGAGTCATGTCAAATCAACTTTTTTGTCCAGTGATATGAGGGAAAAGAGAGGATTGTTTCCATAGGGGCAAGGTAGGCAGCTTTGGTGGTGGTTTTAGATTAAATTGTTGTGGAATGTGAAGGAAGAAAAAGTGAAGGACAAGCACATTAGAGCACCAAACAATAGATGAATTCTAAAATGTTGTTCTAAAGCTGAAAACATTAATAACGTGGAAAACTAATCAGAGCATCATTAAGGATGAATTCTTAATCAATCATCTGTTTTTTTCCAAGAAAGAAAGATGTCCATTAAAGGGATGAAAAACACATAAGATAACTCACAAGTCAAAGGAGCACTAGCCACCAAAATTTTGACACAAGAATCCCTGCAAATCACGTGCTATTCCATTCATTCACTGGCAACAAGTCTTCAAAATTATAGTGCAGAAAAACTCTTTCTCTCAAAACTCAACCAACGGACCACCCTTTATACATTCAAAATCACCCACTATATACGAACTACTGTTTCTAGATCAAAGGAGGTAAAAACCCATGTATTCCCCAATAGATGGAACTGATTTCATAAAGATAGAAAAGAAAAAACCACTATTTTGGAAACTAGGAAAGTATCTTTGACTATTACCTATAATCTTGCCTACACACCTAATACATCGAACTTGTACAAAATATCATGTGTGAAGTGTTTACATAGTAAAACATAAATAGTGAAACCATATAATCACTCGCTTGCCAATGTTGGGGTGAAATTTTTTGTCCAGAAGGATGACTATATCTGTGCACAACAAAAGAGTGCTCTTTCTCTGACTGCATAAATGGTTGCACATTTGTCAAAATCTGCTGGTGGATGACCTGCTGACTGTGATGAAGGTTTCCATGCCTTGTAAACATCAAAAAACCTGCCAAAAATGCCTCTCTCAAGAAAATGCGTAGCGCAAGAAAATTGATGAAAAAGACCCATAAACGATGATCAACTGCTCTCCACAAGACACCAAAAATTCTGATAATTCTATGCAAACTCCCTCATGCATAAAACAAAGATTTTAAGGTGGTTTGGTCAATCAAAAGGATGAAAATTTGGGGACTGTTTGCATGCTCAGCGCTTGTGCGCAGCAACAATATGCGCATCAAAGTTGCAGGTAAGAAAAAAACTCCTTTTTCTTCAGTTGAACTGGGTAAATTGCTTTCACTTGAACTAAACAATCTCTGCAATCCCACGAACAAACCTGGGAACCCGTGTTTGATGAAGATAGTTGCTCTTTTAGGCTGTGCACATCGTTCCCCTGCAGCCCATGTGCTAGAACTGATATTTTTTAAATATCTTCCAAACAGTGAATTGGATTGAGCCAATTTTTTGTCAGCACATTAATATAATCATAATGCTTCTCCACAAAAAATTGAGCTAAATTCGATGCACGGATTTTGAGGAAATTTAAAAGTGGCTGTAGATAATGGTGGCTCGTTTCTTAGAAACTGTGAAGCATTTTAACCTGAAATTATGTGGGTTTATTCATCTTATCCCAATGCATCTATTTGACAAATTTTTATTGTAAATGGGTATAGGGTTTAAGAGATATGGTGAAACTATGTTGATTGTGTGCATGGACAACGTCATCTATTTTTCATAGTATAAGGAATAGTGGGGTCTCTGAACAAGCTGCACATGTTGGTGATGATCCTTTGACAACACACCCCTTTCAAGCCTCCTTTTGCCAAAAATGCAAAACATTCATCTCTAGACCAAAAACCCTAACCCTAATGCTTTGTCAATAGTGCAACAAACTTCTGGTTGATGTCTGGAGTGTCTGAAAAGGTGAAGAATGAACTCGGTGGGATCTGGATGTTTCTGAAAGCCATGCATGCCCTTTTAATCCTCCACATGGTCTAGAGTTGTCTTTAGTTACAATGATGCCCCACTTTCAAAAACACAGCATCACTTGCAATGATGAGGTATGATCTTGTAAATAACATGACAGTTGACTCATGACACTTCACTCATGACAAGACACTCATGACCAAACACCACTTATTTCTCCGAATGATGTTTTGGACTTTATCTTTATAAGATCATGACTAAACTTCACCAATTGACCTAAATACATAGAAAAACCAAACTGATAGTGATTACTATGACTATAGGATACTAACATTGGCTCCAATGGGGATGACATCCTCCCTCTGAGGTGCCAAAAACACCGTAGACTAGTAGTCTGAACCATTGGGTAATGGAGTCTGCTTTGGAACCACTGCAGTTAACCCAAACTGTCAACTTGTTGCAATCCTCAAACTGACTCAAAACCATTCTTCAAAATGAAAACTGAAACTAATTCAATACTGCACCAATACTGAAGCTACACACCTTACTGCTGAAAATAAAACTAAAATACATGCTTGCCCGAGCAAACTTATTTCGTGTCATTTCCTACTCTAACCTGCTGAAAGTCTCTGCCCAATTAGGTGATATGGAATTTCCAGTGTAGCTGATCAACCAAATGACTATTTGATTGCTTTTTGCTCTCATTTGCTTTAAAAAGAAAGAAAAATTTAAAAACTGGCCACTCAAACTCTAGGTGATTCTGATCTACATAATCTATAACCTACACAAAATTCAGTTTTGCTGAAGATTCTAATAGGTTTTCTAAAGAATCCTCAAAATCATGGAGAATTTCTGCTTGTTGTTTAATGCCTTCAAACTTTTCACTAGAAAACTCATGGTCATTGTTGAAAAGGAAAAACAACAGTTTGCTTAATAAAATCTGTATTCATATCATCCCAAAGGCAAGATTTCTAATGCTGATGAAAAACATCAAATAGGACAGCTGCTATTTGTACACCTGAAAATTACTTTTCATATACTTCAACAAAAACGCCTTTGTGCTTTTCTGAAGTTTCTGGCTTTGTCTTTTCAAGGGATGTAAGATTATAAATATTTTCTCCATCATCCGAAGGATCCAAAGCAACTTGCTCTTCTTCAGCATCCCCTTGGAACTCAATGATAAAATTCTCTTATATTGAAGAGTTGATTAGCAAAATTTGTTGGCTATTATGCTTATCCTTGTGTGACTTTATTTGAAGACTGTCATGTGCAGGTTCACTATCTAAAGTTTCCATACATTCAACTTCAGAAAACTGAACTTGACAAGCTTCTTTTTGAAATGAAAATTCAAAAAATGAAAAGTCTGAAGAAAAACTTGAATTATAATCCTCGTCCATATGTTGGTTTGTTAAAATATGAACATTTTCATTAGACCGAAGGGACAAAACATGAGTTTCCACATCAAGATCCTGACTATCTTCATCCTTATCATGATCATCCGAAGACTTAGAAGCCTGCTGGAAATTTTCATTGATTTCAGAAAATAGAACTTGACTGTTATAATTTAAATCCTGCTTAGTTTCCTTTTCATCCAATATATCGGCCACCATTCCTTCTTGGTAATGGAAAGGCTTCTCATTCAAAGCTTCCGTAATTTCTTCATCCATAAATTCTTCCTCACCACATGTATTTTCCAGATTTTGGATAAAACCTTCAAAGTGTTTACAACAATTCTCAACCAATGACAAAGAAGGATGAGATTCTTTGTATTTTTCAAAAGATGCCGAATGAAAATCTTTAAGAGAATAAATATTAGCATATGGAAAACCTTTGCACCATGACCGTGCTTTTTCTTTTAAAGTGATCATAAACATCTTCATCAAGCAGTCTTCATGGCAATGAACCTTTGACTTATGCACATGCATATGAAATTTAACCAAATGAAGTGCAACATCATCTTTTTCCTGATCTCTGAATTTTGGCAAATAAGTCTGCCAATCTATGTAAGGCATTTGATTTGGAAATCGTGGAATGTGATCTCGATTCATGGGAGCATACCTTCTAGATTGAGAATTCATCTTGAAAATGGGGAGACACCAGTGGGACATGAAAATCTGGATTCTGCTTGATTGAAGTCGCAAAGTGAAAGGTACAACTTTCTTGTGTTTGACTGCTGTCCACCATCAACAATCAGAGCTGAAACTTGATAGTCTTTCCTGGGAAAGATGGAACTTTTCGATTCCCTAGTATGGTCGTCAGAATGTTAGCACTCCGTAGTTTTCCTAGATTGAGGAGTAAAATTGCAGATGTAAACACAAACCACTTTAGGATAGAATCTAGCCCTTCTAGCTTGGAGAGGGCTCTCTCACTCAGTTTATTTCAACAAATAGGATATTAGGCTAGGTAATCAACTCAATAAGTTTGGTTTTCAGAGGTTTTTTGATGAGAAAAGAGGCAGATCCATTGGGCATGGAGTCATGTGAAAAGAGAGGATTGTTAACACAGGGGCAAGGTAGGCAACTTTGGGGATGGTTTTAGATTAAATTGTTGTGGAAGGTGAAGGAATAAAAGGTGAAGGACAAGCACATTAGAGCATCAAACAATAAACGAATTCTTAAATGTTGTTCTAAAGATGAAAACATTAATAACTTGGCAAACTAATCAGAGCATCATTAAGGATGAATTTTGAATCAATCATATGTTTTTTTCCAAGCAAGAAAGATGTACATTACGTGGCTGAAAAACATGTAAGATAAATCACAAGTCAAAAGAGCACAAGCGACCAAAATTCTGACACAAGAATCTTTGCAAATCACTTGCTATTCCATTCATTCACTGGCAAAAAGTCTTCAAAATTACAATGCACAAAAAGTCTTTCTCTCTAAACTCAACCAACAACCACCCTTTCAAAATCATCCACTATATACAAAATACTGTTTCTAGATCAAAGGAGGTCGAAACCCACCTATTCCCCAATAGATGGCACTGATTTCATAAAGATAGTAAAGAAAAAACCACTAATCTGGAAATTAGGAAAGTATCTTTGACTATTACCAATAATCTTGCCTAAACCTAATACATCAAACTTCTACAAAATATCATGAGTGAAGTGTTTAAATAGTAAAACATAAATAATAAAACCATAGAATCACTCGCTTGCCAACGCTGGGGTAAATTTTTCTGTCCAAAAGGATGACTGTATCTGTGCGCAACAAAAGAGTGCTCTTTCTCTGACTGCATAGATGGTTGCACATTTGTTAAAATCTGCTGGTGGATGACCTACTAACTGTGATGAAGGTTTCCATGCCTTGTGAACATCAAAAAGCCTGCCAAAAATGGCTCTGTCAAGAAACCATAATATCACTGCTCACCCTGTGTGCAACACCTGCTATGCTCAACACAAGGAATTTGAAGAAAAAGGCCTCTAAACGATGATCAACTTCTCTCCACAAGACACCAAAAATTATGGTAATTCTATACAAACTTCGTCATGCATAAAACCAAGGTTTGAAGGTGGTTTGGTCAATCAAAAGGATGAAAATTTGGGTGACTGTTTGCATGCACATCAAAGTTGCAGGCAAGAAAAAAAAAACTCCTATTTCTTTGGTTGAATAGGGTAAATTGCTTTCAATTGAACTAAAACACCCCTGGAAACCTGTGCTTGATGAAGAGAGTTGCTCTTTTGGGCTGTGCGCAGTGTTCCCCCGCAGCTCATGTGCAACAACTGATATATCTTTAAATATATCCCAAATGGTGAATTGGATTGAGCTGATATTTTGTCAGTAGGTTAATATAATCATAATGCTTCTCCACAAAAATTTGAGCTAAATCTGATGCATGAATTTCGAGAAAATCCGAAAATGTCTGTAGATGACGGTGGCTCGTTTCTCGAAAACCATGAAGCATTTTAACCTGAAGTTAAGTGGGTTTATTCATCTTATCTCCATGCATCTATTGTACAAAATTTATGTTAAACGAGTACAGGGTTTAAGAGATATGGTGAAAATATGTTGACTGTGTGCATCCGCAGTGCCATCTACTTTTCATTGTTTAAGCAACAGAGGAGTCTCTGAACAAGCTGCACATGTTGGTGATGATGTTGACACTATATTAGTGATAACAGAGACCCCTTTCAAGCCTCCGTTCGCCAAAAATGCAAAACATTCATCTCTAGACCAAAATGCTTTGTCAATAGTGCAACAAACTTCTGGTTGATGTCTGGAGCATCTGAAAAGGTGAAGAATGAACTCAGTGGATGTTTCTAAAAGCCAAGCATGTCCTTTTAATCATCCACATGGTCTAGAGTCTTCTTTAGTTACAATGATTGATCCAAAATGGATTTAGTTTTGCCTCGAGATCAAAGTCTTCAAATGCAGTTGAAAGTAGAATTAAGTTGAAGTGATCGTCGATACGATTCCAACGGTGCGAACGATGCGTAAATCCGAGTCCGAATGAAGAAGTTAGGGCCAATCAAAGTTTTTGGTAAAATTAGGGCAAAAGTCAAAGGTCAATGGTCAATAGTCAACCAAGTCAATGCTTACGTCAGCAAGGACACGTATTAACTTGGGAATGAGCCACAGGTCCTGGATGATGTCGGCAAAGCAGGTGACGTTGCAAATTTTGATTGGTTGATATGGGCCAATCCGGTGCTGACACGTGGCATCCCGGATTTTGCCCAATATCACCTATTTTCCAAAATTTTGGGGATCAGGGAGGATTGAATCCTTGACCTCCTGGAACACTGAGTTTTCGCCAGAGGAGCCGCACTGGACGGGCTACGATGGTTCTTGTTAAGATTGCGGATGACTTTGTATTTATGGTTGCGGGATTGGAGGCACCGGAAAAAAGGGCCAATAGTCGGGGTCAACCCCACAGCCGCCGGACCCCTTAGTTTGTTTTGGAATTATCCCACATCCACCGCAACAGACAACCACATATGGTATATATAACCATATATCCCATGTATAAGCCAACGGAGCGCAGAGATATATGCCAACAAAGTTTCATGCGAATATATGTTGCTATGTATGAATATTAATCCATATCAAAACGCCGGAGTGTCGGGTAGGGGTTTCGACCTGCCGACCTCCAACATTATATACCAACGCCTTCACACCTTCGGGCTAACCACAATGCCAAGGGCGGAGCTTGGTAAACCAAGCCACCAAAACTTTGTTTAAGGTTTATGGAGGTGCCGAACTAGTCAAACCACCAACGCGCAAACCGAGGTGGTATTGTACAGACAAAAGTGGTTTTGCAGAGGGCAGAGGCGGTTTTGGATTTCTTTGGGGGTCTGGAGGTCACAAAGGCCAAATATGGGCAAGTTTATATTCGTTTGACTCGAAATTTTGAGTTGAACGCAATGGTGAGATCCTTTTTCTCATTTGAGTCTTGAAAAGCATTTTGAAGACTAATAAGGTGGTCACACTGGAAGCTAAGGACCCGGAGAGGTAGCCAGGAAGTCACGACAAGCAGGTAGAAGAATTGCATTATTCCATAAAGGACAAACTCTTATATCATTTGGGAAAGTTATGCATTCCACAAACTGAAAGAGTTAGTATAATTTGAGAAGCACATACTTCTCTCATATCAAGTCATTTTGGTGCAAGTAAAACAGTTGCACAATTACAAAGATTCTGCTATTGGCCACGAATGAATGAGACGGTTTCTAGATATATTAAAAGATGTACTATGTGTGTTACAAGCAAGCCAAGTAATAGAAAATTAGGCTTGTATACTCCACTTCCAATTACTTCTCGTCCTTGGGAAAATGTTTCCATGGATTTTGTTGGGGGATTGCCAAAGTCTAGAAAGGGTCATGATTATTTGTATGTAATTGTGGATAGGTTCAGTAAGGTGTGTGTTTTGACACCATGTAATAAACAGGTCACAGTTGAACAAACTGCAAAGTCGTTCTTTCAAAATGTATGGGTTCATTTTGGGTTACCCACTTCTATTGTATCTGATTGAGATTCTCGATTTGTTGGGAAATTTTGGTCAAGTCTATGGGAGTTAATGGACACAAAGGTAAAGAAGAGCACGACATTTCATACGCAAAATACTTGACAAAAATTGGTGAAAATGCTTTTCGCTTAGATCTACCAGCTTATATGCAGATCTATTCCGTCGTAAATGCTGAAAACTTGCGATTGTATGAGCCTTCATTAAGTGAAGATCTCGAAGAGCAAGGTCAACTACCTTCCATTGAAGATTTTTTGCTCGAGTATCTCAATGAGGTACATGAGGATACAGTTCTTGACAGGAGGATAAGGACTTCACAACGAGGAAGTGTTGAGTATCTTTGAGTGGGACTCAAAGGTACAAATCCAAGTAAAGCACAATGGATAGAGATTGGAAAAGTGAGGGAAGCATATCCTCACTTGTTCAACAACTAAAACCAACTTTTGGTGGTCCAAAATCTTTCAGTGGGGAGGAGTGATCCAAAATGGATCTAGTTTTGCCTCCAGATCAAAGTCTTCAAATGCAGTTGAAAGTAGAATCAAGTCGAAGTGCTCATCGATATGATTCCAACGGTGCGAATGATGCGTAAATCCTAGTCCGGATGAAGAAGTTAGGGCCAGCCAAAGTTTTTGGGAAAATTAGGGCAAAAGTCAAAAAGTCAAAGGTCAATGACTAGTCGACGGTCAACAGTCAACCAAGTCAATGCTTACATCAGCAAGGACACATGTCAACCCAGGAATGAGCCACGAGTCTTGGATGATGTTAGCAGAGGAGGTGACGTGGCAGATTCTAATAGGTAGATATGGGCCAATCTGATGTTGACATGTGGCAGCCCAGATTTTGCCCAATATCACCTATTTTCCAAAATTTTGGGGATTAGGGAGGATCGAACCCCTGACCTCTCGGAAGACTGAGTTTTGGTTGGAGGGGTTGCACCGGACGAGCTACGATGGTTCTTGTTAAGATTGCGGATGACTGTATTTATGGTTGCGGGATTGGAGGCACCGGAAAAAAGGGCCAACGGCTGGGGTCAACCCCACGAGCGCGGGACCCCTTAATTTGTTTTGAAATTATCCCACATCCACCGCAACAGACAACCACATATGGTATATATAACCATATATCCCATGTATAAGCTAATGGGGCGCAGAGATATATGCCACCAAAGTTTCATGCGAATATATGTTTCTATGTATGAATATTAATTTGTATCAAAACGCCAGAGTGTCGGGTAGGGGTTTCGACCTGCTGACCCCCAACATTATATACCAACGCCTTCATACCTTCGGGCTAACCACAATGCCAAGGGCGGAGCTTGGTAAACCAGGCCACCAAAACTTTGTTTAAGGTTTATGCAGGTGCCGAACCAGTCAAACCAACAGCGTGTAGACCGAGGTGGTATTGTGTAGACATAAGTGGTTTCATAGAGGGCAGAGGCGGTTTTGGATTTCTCTAGGGGGTCTGGAGGTCACATAGGCCAAATATGGGCAGGTTTATACTTGTTTGACTCGAAATTTCTTGCTGAACACAATGGTGAGATCGTTTTTCTCATTTGAGTCTCTGTTTTTGAACTCATCTCTGTAAAACCATTTTGAAGACTAATAAAGCGTCACACTGGAAGCCAAGGACCCGGAGAGGTAGCCAGGAAGTATGGTGAATTCCATTATCAAATTGTTGTTGTGTTGATATGTTTGATTATGTTTCAATTTGCTTATGTGTTTATGTTATTTGCAATCTTTTCGATCCATTGCACTAAGTAACATAAGCAAACTTCCATAAAGTCTATAATACATTTTTTTTATTAATGGATCAATGATGCCTCGCTTTCAAAAATGCAACACCACTTGTGATGATGAGGTATGATCTTGTAAATAACATGACAATTGACTCATGACACCTCACTCCTGCCCAAACACCACTTATTTCTCCAAATGACGTTTTAGACTTGATCCTTATAAGATCACGGCTAAACTTCACAAATTGACCTAAATACATAGAAAAACCAAACTAATATTGATTACTATGACTATAGGATACTAACACCACCTATAATAAAATTTCATTTCTGATGATTCTAATATAACTTTTCAAAAATAGTAAGTCACATCTCAATTTGGAAGTGACTTTCCAAAAATAGAAAGTCATGTCTAACTGATCAAGGATGATCTCGACATATGGAATCCATTTTAAAATCAAATCAATCATGATTATTCAAATCAAGAATTAATATATTATCCTTACTAGTATTATTATTATTATGATACTATTATTTATAAAATAGTCTAAAGTCATTCACTTTTAATGGATTAATAAAAACAAATTCTCAATAGTCTCATGGAATAAGTCAATTAAATTGATAATCTCTTATCTGGCAAATCGAACCTCTCTCTCTTGGAGTAAATAGTAACTTCACACTTAAGAGAATATAACCCTCCCTCACTAATTTGATGTATGGCAAAAGTGTAACTCATTTAATGCACTTTTAACTCTCTCACTCAATTCAATTTGTAACTCTCACCAAATATTCTCCCATGTCGAAGTGTAACTCTCTCTCTCCTTAATTCGAATTGTAACTCCTTAAGACAAGGGTACCTCTCACTCTATTCTTGGTATGAGTTACACTTCTCCTCAAGTAACTCCTCCCTCATGGAATTCGATTCTCCTATTGTTGGCTCAGGGTATGAATTTATTTTGTAACTCCTCTCATTTATCATCTATTTAAGCAAGAGAAAGTGAGAGTTGAGAGTAGTATGCTCAGAAGGGGAGCAAGTGTTGAGTGTGTGCAAGAGGAAGTGTGAGAACAAGTGAAGAGTGAGAGCAAGGGAAGAGCTTGAGCAAGATCAAGGATAAGATTTGATCAAGAGAAGGAGGAGATCTTCAAGCAAAGAGCAAGAGCAACTGCAAGTTGATCAAACATTGGTGACTTTATGCATTCTCATTCTCTCTCTCTCTCTCTCTCTGTGTACTCTGTTGAACAATTGAAGAAATCCAATAGAAGAAGAATCATTTGGGTTTTCCCCTTGGAGGGGTTTTTCCCTGGTCATTAGACCTAACTCTCACTGTTTCATATTTGTGCTTGGCTGTCTTCATATGATCCTTAAGTTTATGTTCTATCTACAATTGCTGATCTGAAAAGTTTTGAAAAAGAAATCTACATTGTAAGTAATTGTAACAACATAGAACATTTAGTTTTTTGCTATGTACATTCAACTTTTTGGATATAACTTCCAAGTTTTTGCAAAGAACTTTTAAGTTTTTGCATAGAATTTTTAGATTTTTAACAATGTTTGTGCTGAAAACGTTATTGACAAGAAGAGCACATCTGGGTGGTTGCTTTATCTTGAGGTCTATGATGATATCATGGATAAGCAGGAAACACAAGTTTGTTTCTTTAAGCACAACCGAGGCAGAATACATTGATAGCATGGAAGAGGTGTTTGAGCAAGTCCTAGATTCGACAATGACATATTGGGATAACAAGAGTGGGATCCGATTGGTAGAGTATCTTGTGTCTCACAAATATCATTACATATGTGATGTGGTGTAGAAAGGCGCTGTGAGACTCCATCATACTTCTACTAATGAGAAGATTACATATATAATGCAACATGGATTGTTGGATGTGACTCTCTTGAGTAAGGTTCCGCGCTGATTGAGGACACTAAGCTGTGCTTTCCCTTGTTTGAGCTCCCAGGGTGAGGAATTGAGCCTTAGATCTCCTGGGGTTGAGGGACCTCTGGATTTGTCAGAGTATGCCTAAGTTGGCATATATCTTTCCCACCCATTTGGCGAATGGGTGCTGGCTGCTTCAGTTAGGCGCGCTCCTTACGACTTATGGTAAGTGGCATCCCACTCAAGCTAGAGATGCAAGTGTTCTACCACTAACTCTTGAGGGTCAAGTTGGGAAGATCAACAGATAATAGTATAGACGCGTTCCTTACCCTTTATGGTAAGTGGTATCCCTCCTATTATTGCCAGGCAGTAGGATAGGCGCGATCCTTACTTGATAAGGTAAGTGACATCCCTCCTATTTTCTGTAGGTTTCTTGGGTTGTCGCATTGGTTCCTCGCTGGCAAATGATTCCCAAGTAGCAACATTGGCTCCCCGCTGGCAGTTATTTTGGGTGGATGCAATATCTCCTTGATGGATATAGGGTGGAAGATGTATGCCCCCCTATGAGATGACTTGAGGTGAGAGTATCCCATAGGACCTTCCCCACTGTCATGGGCATGAGTGAGAGTGTCCCATAAGAGCTTCTTCATTATCTCGAGAGGGTGGTAGCTGTAGCTCCCCTACAATTTTTCTTCTTTAGATTCAAGAATGCTTCAACATATAGAGTTGAGCAGAGATGGGACATGACTTAATGAAATGATACTTGTGATAATTACATGATGTAGTTGGAATTTTACCCTAGCTGAGAGAGTGTTAATTTGGCAGCTTACTGACAAATTCCAATCATGGGAATAGATTCCTCTTTCTGAGAGGACCAATTTTGACCTTTGAAGCACTTGATTTGGACATGGGAAAGTGTATTTTTGAAATGAAGCCCACAATGTCAAAATTTTCAAGGTCGGCCTAACGACCAATTAGCGCTTCTCCAACACATAAAAACAAGTGACCTCAAGCTCATTTGGAGGTCACATCACACACATCTCTCTCTCTCTCTCTCTCTCTTCTTGGGTTCGATACATTTGAAGTTTCTAGTGAAGGTACCGAATTGGCCAAAGGTAAAAAACTAGGTGCAAAATAGGCCGAAGGTGCATGATTGTCGTACCAAACTAGGTATAGAACTGTGGTACCAAATTGGCTACAAAATTGTAGTACAAAACAAGGTGCAGAAGAAGATGGGTACAAAACAGGCTGAAGGTGTAGAACTGTTGATACTTTGATATTGACCAAATTTGACTATTGGTTGATATTTTGGATTTGGGTTGGTTGTTCACTTGGACAAGTCAAACTTGGACTTGAATTATTTTTTGTGGATTTGGGCTCATTGTACTCTCTGTTGAATGTTTTATGACAATCTAATAGAAGAAGAATTTCAAAGGGTTTACCCCCTTGTGGGGTTTTCCTTGGTTTTTGACCAAATCTAAGTCTCTTGTTTATGTGTTGATTGTCTCCTATTGTCATTATATTTACTGTTCTACCTTTAGTTACTATTGATGATTGGAAAAAAATAATTATTGTTGAAGAGATTGCTAATTGAAAGTTTGGATTGGGTTAAAGTAATTGATACGACATAGAGCAGTGTAGAAATTAACAAGAAACACCACACATAAGTTTTGGCCACATTTTTGGGCATTTCAGGGACATGTACGCCAGTTTGGGGTTGTTTCCTACAACATAGCTTATATCTAGACTCTTAAATTGTTGGTGCATCAATTTGATGGGGTTCTCAATGACAACCACGTTATTTTTTGAATTTGTAGCATGGAAGATTATTTCAAACTCATTTTTTTCCTAACATAGGCCTACAATATTTTGGTTGCTAAACTTCACATGAAGGTAGACCCTTGCATGGCAGCCAACAAGGTTTTGGTTGTTGAACTTCACATGGAGGACTAGATCATTGCATGGTGGCCAATCTACACCAACCTCCAATTGACATATGGCGAGGATTCAAGGATGTTGTTTGTGAGAGGTTATACACAATAGGGTGCGAGCAAAACTTGCTACCAAAGTGGTTACAACTTCAACAAATTCTAATATAGTATGTCCAATTGTTTGTTGACATTTTCAAGAAGATTCCTATCAATCTTGTGGTAATAGACTTCAAAGACTCTCTTTGTATTGTTGAGAAAACAAGTGTAATGAAGTCTAACACCTAATTTCTCTTCTTGATAATTACTTGTGAATATTAGATGTCTTCTTATTACTTCTTATGTCTTCTTTATCAAGAAATTATACAAATGTTCAATATTCTAGGAAAATATAGAGATCACAAAGAGACAAGAGACACCAAAATTAGGCTTCTAGCCAAGGCAAAACTCACATGGGGAAAACCCAACAATCCTTCTCTTATAGAATCAAATCAAAATGAGAGATATCCAAGACCAAGACCAAGACCAAATTGCCACCAAGATACCAAGTCCAACTCTCCTCAAAGTCACCTCCAAAGTCAAAGTCAAAGCTGGTAAAACTACTCTAAATCTGGTCAAAGTTTTGAAATTCGCACCTGCAATAAGGGGCCAACATTTTGCATGCAATGACTTTAGAAAATTTGGCCTTTATCACAGAAATTTCAGTTCATACGTTCGCGCTGCAGGAAAGTCAAACTTTGGTCAAATACGAATATTCTTCTTGCCTTTATCTTTGTCTTTCTCTCTCCTTTGATTCATCTTCCTTTGTGTCTTTGCTAGGTTCAAATGTGCTACTTGTTGTGCTAATGAATATCCTCTAAGTACGTCGAATTGTCTCTTATATATAATTGTCTAGGAGGGTTGAATGTGTGTCATTTTGGAGGGCTAGGTTGACTTGTCCAACAAGGGCCGACTTGGTCATCTTGTGGACTAATGACTCAACATAAAATTCGAATTCATTTTTCTTACAAATGTCCAAATGGGACATGACTCAAATACATTTTTTTTGACTCACGATAAATTATTTTTGAAACCTTGACTCTTTAAGCATGAAGAGCATGTTTTGACAAAAATATAATAAATATAAATATAAATATAATAAATACAGCAATGATAAATTTACATTATGAGGACTGACTCTAGGTAAAACTTCAACACCCCGTCTTAACTAGGGGGGTACTCATAGTCACTCAATAAGATAGTCCCAAGTTGAAATATTCATATAAGAAAGGATCCAAATTGATAAACATCATTGATGATAATGTTGATATTTGTAGCTTGAGAGGTACTCCAATTCCTAGGGTTTGGGGTTTTGGAAGAAGTGGCACCACGAATGGCTTTGTGGGCTAATAACCCAAGCATGTGGGCTTTGCACCCAAACTTTTGGGTGTGGAACCACTAGGATATTTGGACACTTGGCATTTGGAGATTGTAGGACACTCGTAGAAGAGCAAGGGGCCACTTGAAGCACCAAGAGATGCCTTGTAGAAATGGAGATACTATTTTTTATGTGTTTTCAAGAGGGTTGGTGGCACAAAAGACAAGTTGGTTGATTTAGAAGTGTGCCCTCAAGAGTTCGTTGGAGCCCAAGGTGAAACATATAAATAAGAGGAGTCATTGAGGTTAATAGATAACATCCAAGTGAAACAAAACATAAGAGAAACACATTTGAACTTGGCTGCAGATGAGGAGGACTTTATTGAAGGGAAGAAGGAGCTCGTTTGTGACTTCTTGAGATCGTTTGAAGGTCAAAAGGATCAATAGTGCAGGTCGAGTAGGAGGACATTTCTGGCTATTTGGTGCATGTTTTGGTGGTATCTTTCTTCGTTTTAGAGGCTGAGCTCTGTGGGACTGTTTGGAGAACGACCGAGCCTTGTACCTTAGCTTGGAAGGGGGGGTGTAAGGCCTAAACAAGGGATGGTATCACTCCTAGAAGGCAATGAGTAGGAGCAGACTCAAGTTTGAGGAAGGCCACAACTTTTGGAGGATTGTTGGAGCAAAAAGGAAGGGACAAACATGTCTGATTTGATGCGCTAACCAATTTGTGAAGTTACAACAATATGCACAAGTGCCATGGTGTGTGTTAATGTGGGTAAGTTGTTGTTGCTAGTGGATAGTTGTCCAAGTTGGACAGATTTGTATTGGGCATTTTAAGGTTATTGGAGGGAAACAAGTAGGTGCTCAAAGTAGCCCTAGATCAGTTTCCAAGGACATTGACAACTATAAGGAGGGTGAAGGTTAGAGGCTCTAGTGTTGACACCTTGAAGGACAAATGACATGTAAGTGAGTCAACCCAAGTTCATTTTTGGAGAAGGACATCTTGCAGTGATAGGTGGCAGTCCTCTAGCCCAAACTTTGTTTTCATTGGAGCAACGTAGGAAGGCATTAGAGGGAAGAAGTACCAAAGAAGTTGAGGAGCAATAATGGGCAATTGACAGTTGTTCACAAACAAAGTTGTGAACAACTCAACAAAAGATCCTAAATGTTGATGCATTGATGGACGAATGATCAACTAGAGGGAAAATTTATAATCCGAGTTCAATGACCTAAAGGAGCAAGAACATTGTTCAAGGCAGAGCAGGACCAACAATTGTGTTTAGGGTATGATTAAGGAAACTCTGAGGAACTGTATATAAGTTAGGCGATCAATGTACCTTGTTCTTGTATTCTTGTATCAATGGATGTATGAGGGCTATTATCCTTGGTACATGAGCCTTAAACAGTGGTATTACAATTTGTTAACATAACAAAGTTGGGTTGTTGATATTGTAAAAAGTTGTCTATATTTTGTGCACGTGTTGATTTACTATTGCATTTTGTTCTGTTGTGCAAAGTAGTTTGTGCTGGTATTTGCATTGGTAGTGTCAGGGATTCCAAGACTCTAACCTAGATTCCAGTACCATGGAAAAACAACAGATAACATCATCATAAACAACATTGTCAAAATACCAAGGCATTGACAAGTAAGGTCTATCTCTCCATTGGATCAAAGCACAATGCTAGGATGCATTCAATATGACACCACTGCCTCTCTGAGATGTTAAAATTTCGTAGCTTAGGGATGAATTTCTCGTAAAAGAAATCATATCTTTTAGTTCTGTTTGAACCACCTATAATAAAATTCATTTCTAACAATTCTAATATGATTTTCCAAAAATAGTAAGTCACATCTCAATTTGGAAGTGACTTTCCAAAAAGAGAAAGTCATGTCTAAAGAATGATCTCAACATATGAAATCCACTTCAAAATCAAATCAATCATGATTATACAAGTCAAGAATTAATATTTTTATCATCATCATCATCATCATTATTATTATTATTATTATTATTATTATTATCATCATCTAAAGTCATTCACCTTTAATGGATTAATAAAAATGAATTCTCTCATGGAATAAGTAATATAAATTGTGAATCTCTTACTTGGCAAATCAAACCTCTTGGAATAAAATAGTAACTCCACACTTAAGAGAATGTAACCCTCCCCCACTAATTCAATGTATGGAAAAAGTGTAACTCCTCATTAAATGCACTTGTAACTCTCTCATTCAATTCAATTTGTAACTCTTACCAAATATTCTCTCATGTCTAAGTGTATCTCTCTCTCTCTTTCTCCCTAATGCAAATTGTAACTCCTCAAGACAAGTGTACCTCTCTCTCTATTCTTGGGATGAGTTACACTTCTCCTCAAGTAACTCTTCCCTAATGGAATTCAATTCTCCTATTATTGACTCAAGGCATGAATTCATTTTGTAGCTGCTTTCCTTTCTCATCTATTTAAAAAAGAGCAAGTGAGAGTTGAGAGTAGCATGTTCATTGTGAAGAAGGAGAGCAAGTGTTGAGTGTGTGTTAGAGAAGTGTGAGAGAAAGTGAAAAACAAGAGCAAGGAAAGAGATGTAGCAAGTGTGAAATACAAGATCTGATTAAGAGGAGGAGGAGATCTTCAAGCAAAGAGCAAGAACACTTGAGTTGCAAGTTGATCATGCATTGGTGACTTTTTTCATTCTCATTCTCTCTCTCTCTCTGTACTCTGTTGAATATTTGAAGAAATCTAGTAGAAGAAGAATCTTTTGGGTTTTCCCCTATGAGGGGTTTTGCCCTAGTCATTGGACCAAAGACTCAGTGTCTCATATTTGTGCTTGGCTGTCTTCAAATGATCCTTAAGTTTATGTTCTATCTACAATCGTTGATATTAAAAGTTTTGAAGAAGAAATATACATTCTAAGTAATTGTAACAACATTATTGTTTTGCAAAATGCATTCAATTTTCTGCAAAGTACATTCAATTTTCTACAAAGTACATTCGACGTTTTGTAAAGTACATGCAGTTTCATTTAGTTTTCTGCAAAGTACATTCATTTTTCTGTATAGAACTTTCAAGTTTTTGCAAAGAATTTTTAAATTTATGCGCAAAACTTTCATATTTTTAACATGGTATCAGAGCCTTGGTGAAGACAAGTCTAAGGAGACGAGAGATCACCTGAAGAGACCTCACTTGCTGCCAAAGTTTTCTGATCAAGATAACATCGTCCTACTTCAAGGTAGTGGAGAAGCTGAATGATGCATCAAACTTTGGTCCATGGAAAGCAAGGCTAGATATCACTCTTGAAGAATGCGAAGTTCTAGAGTATGTTGAAGAAGCAATAGTTGATCCACTAGAGAATGCAAGTGCTATTGTCAAATCCAAATATAAAAAGGGTGAAATCAAAGCTAGAAAAATTATCCCCCATTCTCTTGGCGATCATCTCATTACTTATGTTTCTGGTTTGAAGAAAGCTAAATAAATGTATGACAAACTACTTGACATGTTTCTAATTAGTAACTTGAACTATACTATTGCTTTGAAGAATCAACTCAAGGATATCAAGATGAATAGAGGAGAGACGATTCAAACATACTTCCTAAGAATGACCAAAATCAAGAATCAACTGTCAACAATTGGTGAAGTTGTACCTGACAAAGAAATGATGTTGATTATGCTTGGAGGCCTTTCTCTTTTTTGGGATACTTTTAAGCACCACCATTAGCAATATCAACAATGATCCTTAAGTTTATGTTCTATCTACAATAGTTGATATTAAAAGTTTTGAAGAAGAAATATACATTCTAAGTAATTGTAACAACATTATTTTTTTGCTAAATGCATTCAATTTTCTGCAAAGTACATTCAATTTTCTACAAAGTACATTCGACATTTTGTAAAGTACATGCAGTTTCATTTAGTTTTCTGCAAAGTACATTCATTTTTCTGTGTAGAACTTTCAAGTTTTTGCAAAGAATTTTTAAATTTATGCGCAGAACTTTCATATTTTTAACATGGTATCAGAGCCTTGGTGAAGACAAGTCCAAGGAGACGAGAGATCACCTGAAGAGACCTCACTTGCTGCCAAAGTTTTCTGATCAAGATAACATCGTCCTACTTCAAGGTAGTGGAGAAGCTGAATGATGCATCAAACTTTGGTCCATGGAAAGCAAGGCTAGATATCACTCTTGAAGAATGCGAAGTTCTAGAGTATGTTGAAGAAGCAATATTTGATCCACTAGAGAATGCAAGTGCTATTGTCAAATCCAAATATAAAAGGGGTGAAATCAAAGCTAGAAAAATTATCCCCCATTCTCTTGGCGATCATCTCATTACTTATGTTTCTGGTTTGAAGAAAGCTAAATAAATGTATGACAAACTACTTGACATGTTTCTAATTAGTAACTTGAATTATATTATTGCTTTGAAGAATCAACTGAAGGACATCAAGATGAATAGAGGAGAGACGATTCAAACATACTTCCTAAGAATGACCAAAATCAAGAATCAACTGTCAACAATTGGTGAAGTTGTACCTGACAAAGAAATGGTGTTGATTATGCTTGGAGGCCTTTCTCCTTTTTGGGATACTTTTAAGCACCACCATTAGCAATATCAACAATACTCCCACATTTGATGATATTTTGGGAAAATGTATCCAAGAGGAGGCCAAAATGATCTGCAGAGGGAGAATTTCACATCATGAAAGAGAAGAACCTACTGCATTTTGAACCTATGACAAGAGAAAGAAAGGTAATAAAAAGAAATCTGCTTTCAAGTCAAATAAAGGGAATCCAGACATGTCAAAAGTTAGATGTCTTAACCATCAAAAGCATGGTCACTTTGCTCGTGACTGTAGAGAAAGAAGAACACCTAGATTTAAAACAAATATGATTATAGAAAAGACACTTCTGAAAATCAAAGAAAACAAGAAATCCAAGGTATAGAAATAATGCAATGGAAACTCAATCAGAATATTTTCTTGTTTTTCCTCTTTCTAGTTCTCCTTTTGCAGATTCATTTGATAGCTAGTTAGTTGATAGTGGTGCTTCCAAATATTTTACTGGTTACAAAAAATCACTCTCTAATCTAGTTGAGAGGGAGACTAATTTAAATGTTATCCTTGGAGATAATTCAACTCACCAAGTTAAAGGTTATGGTTCAGTTTCATTTCAGTTAGATGATGGCAAATTTATTTTTTTGCAACAAATTTTGTATGTACCTGGTTTGAAAAAGAATCCTTTATCCATATTTGCTCTAGAAGATAAAGGAATGAAAGTTTCTTTTATTAGTGGAAAAGTTTTAACCTAACTTTTGAACCCAAGTATAGGAGAAGCCTTCACTCTTGGATCAAGATGTGAAAGGCTTTACAAAGTCAATGGTAAACCCATTCATGCACTGGTCCTTGATACCAATCTTTAGTGTTAGCTATGGTGCAAGAGATTCACTCAGCTACACTACAAAGCCTTACCTCACATAAGAAAGATGGTTTGTGGAATACTTGAGATCAGAATGGATCATGAAGGTGTTTGCCAAGGATGTGCAAGTGGAAAGCATATAAAGGGACCATTCCCTTCACGCAGAACAAAAACTAGTTAGGGACTTTAACTCATACATTTTGATTTATGTGGACCTATGCATGTTACTTTTCTTGGTGGCTACTTGTATTTCATGATTTTTGTTGATGATTTTTCTCGCAGGACATGAATATTGTTTTTGAAAAGGAAAGAGGAAACATTTGACATGTTTAGAGATTTGAAGGCTCTGATTGAAAATCAAACATAAAGCTGATCAAAGCTTTCAGATTTGATAATGGGGGAGAGTTCACCTCCAATGAAATTAATAATCTTTGCAAAGACGCAGGAATAAAGAAAGAAACCACTATGTCGTACAATCCTCAACAAAATGGTGTGGTTGAGATGAAGAATAGAACCATCATGGAAGTGGTCAGAGCCATGATGCATGAGCAAAAATTAGTAAATTACCAAAGTTTCTATGGGTAGAAGTGGCAAATATTGTTGTTTATGTGCAAAATAGAACTCCTCATCAGGTTTTAGACAATAAGACTCCTGAAGAAGTCTTCACTGGTACAAGGCCTAAGGGGAATCATTTGAGAATCTTTGGCTGTCTTGTCTACTTCCATGTGCCAAAAGAGAAAATGAACAAATTGGAAGCTTCAGGTAAGAAACGTATGTTTGTTGGTTATTGTGATAATGCAAAAGCTTATAGAATTTTTGCACTTGGTTAAAGAACTATAGAGTTTACTAGAGACATAACATTTGATGAAGATGTGGCGCTTAGAAAAACAAGAGACTCTCCTCCTCCTGCCATCGCTGAAAGACAAACAGTGAATGAAAAAGAGCTTGCATCTGAGTTTGAACTGGAACCTGAGAATGAGCTTCCTATTAATCAAATGGGTTCCATGGATCCTCTAGATCCTCCACCACATGATCCTTCTACCAAAAAGAGACCGCTATGGCTGCGAGATACCTTGCAAGATGTTGAACAAGATGCTACCCCAGGAGAAACGTTCAGAGAAAGTAAGAAGCCAAGTTGGTTTCGAGGGTATGCTGTTGACATGAGTAATATCATTTAGGTGCACCTTTGAAGAAGCTGCAAAGGAACACGCCTGGAAAGATGCCATGACTGAAGAGTACGAGTCCATCATCCAGAATGATGTCTGGAAGTGGTTCCTAGACCTCAAGGTAAATCTGTTGTCACTTTCAAATTGTTGTTTAAGATTAAACATGGTGTAGATGGTAGTATTGAAAAATATAAGACTAGATTTGTAACTAAAGGTTTCTCTCAGAAAGATGGAATAGATTACGATGAGATTTTTGCACCTGTAGCTCGATATACTACTATTCAATCTGTTGTTGCCTTAGTTGCTAGCCAATGATGGACTCTTCACCAAATGGATTTGAAAACTGCTTTCTTGAATGGCTTCCTCAAGGAAGAGGTATTTGTGGAACAACCACAAGGCTTTGAAGAGCATGACAGGGAAATTCATGTATGTAGACTGAAGAAAGCATTATATGGGTTGAAGCAAGCTCCAAGAGCTTGGTATGCTCACATTGATTGCAATCACGTTTTTACATGTATTTCACATTTTTCGTGTAGTGGGGTCCATCGAAAATATACAACATGGGTACTCTTTGGATGCAAAATTAAATTCCGCATCCAACGAGCGCACCCGCTCGAAATTTGAGTAAATTCATGGGGAAATAAGTTGAAAATGTAGTCTTTTCTTTCTTTTCCCTCCAAAACATGACGAGTAAATATAATCTTATTTTATAATTTCCACTATTATTTATAATATTCATTAAGAGACCCATTTTAGACCTCAAAATTTCTCTAATGATTGGAGACCATCTCATCACCTATGTCTCCAACTTGAAGAAATAGAAAGAAATGTATGATAAGTTGATTGGAATGTATCAAGTGAATAACTTGAGCAAAATTCTTGTTTTGAAGAATCAACTCAAGGATATGAAGCTGAGCAAAGAAGAGACCATTCAAGCATATTTTATGAGGATCTCTAAAATTAAAGATCAATTGTTTATAATTGGTGAAATTGTATTTGATAAGGAGCTTGTGCTAATTACACTAGGAGGTATTTGCCCATCTTGGGAAACTTTTATTACCACCATCAACAACGATGACAAGTTTCCTACATTTGATGAGTTCTTGGGAAGGTGTAGTCAAGAAGAGACATGAATGATTTTTAGAGGAAGAATTCCCAAGCATAAGGAGGGAGAACCTACTGTTTTTGTTGTCCAAGGCAAGAAGTAGAAAGGGAAAAAAGGTCATCACTATTTGAGAACCTACTCACATATCCAACAATTCCTTCAAATGGAACAAAGACTTGTCAAAAGTCCAATGTTACAATTTCCATAAGCATGGTCACTATGTTCGTAACTGTCCAAAAAGCAGAAGGGCACTGATTTTCAACTACAACAATCATTCCAGTGAATTTGATTATAGAAAAATGAGAAGCTCTTTCTGCTGGTAAAGAAAGCTATTGTTCTTCAAGGAAACCAAGGTATGACAACAATGCAGCGGAAACACAATCCAAATACTTTCTTGTTTCTGCTCTTTCTAGTTCCTCTCCTGCTAATTCTTGTGATAACTAGTTGGTTGGTAGTGGCACTTTGCGACATTTTACTGGTTGTAAAGAAGTGCTCTCAAATCTAGTTGAGAGGGAAACAATTTTGAAAATCGTTCTTGGAGATAACTCTACATATCCAATAAATGGATTTGGTTCTGTTTCTTTCCATCTAGATCAAGGTAAAACTACTTCATTTCAAGAAGTTTTGTACGTACTTGGTTTGAAAAAGAATCTTGTATCCATATTCGCTTTAGAAGATAAGGGAATGACAGTGTTTTCATAAATTGTAAAGTTCTCACTTGGCCAATGAGATCTAGCATGAGAGAAGCCTTCACTCTAGGATCAAGATGTGAATTTCCATACAAAGTCAATAGTAGACCAATTCATACGTTGATCCATTGCAAAAATCATCAAAGTGAACTTTGGCACCAAAGGTTCACTCATCTGGATTATAAAGCATTACATCATGTGAGAAAGATGGTTTCTAGAATGCCGGAGATTAGAACATATCATGATGGAGCTTGGCGAAGGATGCACTAGTGGAAAGCAAGCCAAAGGAGAATTTTCTTCAAGCAAAAGCAAAACTAGTCATGTACTTCATCTTATACATTCTGATTTATGTGGACCTATGCCTGTAACTTCTCTTCGTGGCTACTTGTATTATATAATCTTTGTAAATGATTTTCCTCGCAAGACATGGATCTAATTTTCGAAAAATAAAAGTCGAGCATTCAACATGTTTAACGACTACAAAACTCTGGGAGAAAAACAAACTGGAAAATAGATCAAAATCTTCAGACTTGACAATGGAGGAGAGTTCACTTCCAATGATTTCATTGACTTGTACAAAGAAGCTGGAATCATAAAAGAGACAACTATACCATATAACCCAGAGCAAAATGGTGTGCCTAAAAGAAAGAATAGAACTATCATGGAAGCAAATCTTCACTTGTGAAAAGCTTAAGGTCGGGCACCTAAGGATCTTTGGTTGTCTTATCTACTTCCGTGTGCCAAAAGAAAAGAGGAACAAGCTGGAAGCTTCAGGGAAGAAAGGTACATTTGTTGGTTATTGTGAGAATTCTAAAGGCTACAAAATATATGTACTTGGTATTGAAATATAGAGTTTAGCAGGGATGTAACATTTGATGAAGATGCAACTCTTGGGAAGGCAAGAGACACTCCTCTTACTCCTGCTAATGTTGATAGACAAGATAATTTATTTGAAATACAAGAAGAACCTGAGGCTGAAACGAATCTTGCTGATGAACCCAAGGAGCCCATGGACCCCTTGGATCCTCCTCCACATGATCCCCCTACTAGAAAGAGGCTATTATGGCTTTGGGACAATTTTCAAGATGTTGATAAACATGCGACCCCCATGTAGCCATGAGTAACATTATTCAGGCTGAACCATGTACTTTTGAAGAAATAGTGAAAAATCAAGTATGGAAAGATGCGATGGTCGAAGAATATGAGTCCATCATACATAATGATATATGGGAAGTGTTTCCAAGACCCCAAGGTAAGTCTGTTGTTACTTCTAAATGGTCGTTCAAAATTAAACATGGTGTGGATGGCAGCATTGAAAATATAAATATAGATTTGCGACTAGAGGTTTCTCTTAGAAAGAGGGAGTAAACTAATAATATTTTTGCAATTGTTGCTCGATATACTACCATCTGATCTATTGTGGCTCTAACTGCTAGCTAGGGATGGATTCTTCACCAAATGGATATGAAAACTACTTTTCTACATGGCTTCCTCAAGGAAGAAGTATTTGTGGAACAACCACAAGGCTTTGATGTGCATGACAGGAAAACTCGTGTGTAGACTAAAGAAAGCTCTCTATGGATTAAAGCAAGCCCTAAGAGCTTGGTATGCCCACATTGATAGTTTCTTGATGAAACTTGGTTTTACTAGATCCAAATCTCTACTTCAAGACGGTCCAAGTTATGCCTTTGATTTTGGTATTATATGTTAATGACTTATTCTTGACATGTGGAGAGCATCTTATCCTCCAGTGTAAGAGGGTGTTAGCTTCTGAATTTGAAATGAAATATCTTCACTTGATGCACTACTTTCTAGACCTAGAGGTATGGCAAAGATCTTGTGAGATTTTCCTTTCTCAAGGAAAATATGTTGTCAAGCTTTTGGAAAGATTTGGTATGACAAAATGTAAGTCCATGTGTTGAAAAATGTAACTAGGATCGGTCTTCATAGTGACATGTGTAATTGCGATTTTATGTAATTGATGTAAAGAAGAAAAATAAATTTGTTATTGTAATGCTTGTCTCATGGGTTTCATGAGCAAGGAATTTTATTTTTAGGAATGGCTCCCATTGTGAGACCTTAGGATTCGTCATAAAGTCAAAGAGTGTCAATTTCATGTATGAAGGACCCTTCTTGGGCATGTTACATTTGTATATGAGTCAATGAAAGTGTCAAATAGCCCCTCAAGGCCAAGCTCAAGAAAATCCTTCAAGTCAACTTCAAGATAGAATAAAATATCTTCACCAAAGGACACATTGGATCACATACATGTCATGTTAGCTTATTATCATGGGCAACAACTATAAATAGGCAGCTCGACCTCATTTCAGAGCATGATTTTCGGTCAAGGGTCTGAAGCAAGTAAAAAGTGCAAAGGTCATCTAAAGGATGCCCTATAACCAACTAGGAGAAGGGAAGGAGCAGTGAGGTCCTTTAGTCTTGTTTTGGCACTGTTTTTGGGCCAAAATAACTTCCACACATGCGAGATTGCAGGAAGAAGACCAAAAATATTGTAGACCTCTAAGGCAACCGAATTCAGGAAGAAGTCAAGCCAATAAGTAGTCGAGTTGAAGGAAGAAAGTCTCCTAGAGCGAGGAAGATAAAGGGTCAAAGTTGGTCAAACAAATGTGCCAGGGTTTCTGAAATAGAGACAAGGAGTGTAGTGCTAATCCAAGGACTAAAAATCTGAAGTATAGTCGAAGTATAAAGAAGGCAAGCAGTTGGATCAAGTATTGTCTTGGGCACGAAAGAGAAGCAGTGAAGAAGAATCTTGGTGTCTTGGTCTTGAGTGGCAAATAGGTCAAGGGTCTTGGTATTGGTATTCGTCATTTGAAGTCCTTATAAGAAGAAGAATTTGTTCGGGTTTTCCTCTCAAGTGGGAGAGGTTTTGGCCCTGGTTGATATCCTATGTTCTGTGTCTCTTGTCTCTTTATGGTTTATGCATTGGTAGCTATTTGATGAAGACTAATTCTATAATAACCTAAGTAAAAGAAGATCCTAATCTAAGAAGTAAAAAAATTCACAAGTAGTTATCAATAGAAGAGAAATCACTTAATCTTGAAGCCATATATTTCTCAACATGGTATCAAAACTAAGATAACAAAGTCAAGGAAGGGCACCTTATTAAGGGATACTCGAAGATCAAATCTCGAGGAAGGCATCAAAGCAAAGATCATCATGAAGTCAAGATCTACAAAGGAAGCATCATAACTCTAGATCAGAGAAGTCTACAAAGAAGTATTGGGATTGTCATCAAGAAAAGAAGGCCAAAACCGTACGTCTACTCAAGCTAAAGAGATCTACGAATCAACGTAAGCTTGGAATTTATTCTTCGAAGAAAAGCACTTCATGATCAAGATCATATCATCATTGCTGTGATATGCTCTCAATCATTTTGAAGTTGAAGTATTTTGAAAAACTACTCATCCAAAGAAAGCTATATCAAAAGACGTTGTCATCAAGATTTTAAGGCGATCTCTCTGTCATTGAAGCAAGATCCTTACTATTCAAGACATCATTGATCTACTTCAACAAGACTCCATCAAAGGATCCTAAGGGATCTCCCTCTCTGTGGGATCAAGGATCATATTGAAGAAAACTATCATCATCGAGGATAAGTTTTCTATTCTCTATATCATCATCAACATCAAGAAAGCAACAAGAAGAAGGAACATCCTATCAAGTAAGTATATTTATGTCCATATCTGAATCTGTCAAATTGTCTTTTTGCAAGGAAAGCAACAAATTGCTCGGGGCTTCAAACTATCTTGCATGGAAGAAAATGACAGATATGAATCTCATTGAAAATGAGGTGATGGAACATGCCAAGGGGTCTACCACAAAACCAAGGAAGGAAGATGCTCAAGCTCTTGCAAAGTATATGAAAGGGGAAGGTAGGGCTCAAAGGATTCTTATAGAATCCATCAAGGATCCCCTCATCCCATATGTATCAAAATTCGAAACTTCAAAAGAAATCTATGACAAACTGGTAGAGTTGTATTCCATAAGCACTGCTGGAGAAGCCATCTCATTAAGGAAATAACTCTACAAGTTGAAGATGTCGAGGGAAGATGGAATGGCCTCATACTTTATGAGGATATTTGAGATTCGGGATCAACTACAAGATCTGGGAGAAGTCATGCCTAATAGAGAAATGACTACAGTGGTACTAAATGCACTACCAAAGGAGTGGGGTAACTTTACTTCAAGTATTTATGGGAGGAAAGAAGCTACTCCATTATAGGATGTATTGTCACTTTACAATATTGAAGAATCTAGACTGAAGGCCAAATTTGATGTGGGAGTAGGTGAGAAAAATCAAGCTTATGCTACAATGACAAGAAGAAAGGGAAAATTTGGGAGGTCTGGTTCTTGGAAAAAGAAAAGGGACATGGCTAAGATTCAATGCTATGTGTGTCAAGAATATGGGCACTACAAAAGAGATTGTCCGAAGATCAAGAAGGACAATAACAAAAGAGGAAGAGAAGAAGCCCACATCACCAAAGAAGTGGAGGAAGCTGAAAAGAGAAGTCGAAGAAAGATGAAGTAAGAAATCTCTATTATGATTGAGATGGTCCTCCTCACATATGTTCTTTTTCAAGTTCCTAAGTCTTCTATTGTAAGATATGGCTATCATGATTCACCAAGAAAAATAATGGGATGCATCAAGACATCATAGAAGCATTGAAAGCAAGAGCTCGAGGCATCATCATAGAGAAGCATGAAAGATTGTTGGAATCTATGGCAATCAACAATGAAGGATATAACTCTTACGAACCTCATTGGAAACATAAGTGGCACTTATGGAAAGGAAAAAGGTCATCTAGGTCAAAGCTCATCATACATCAGTCAAAAGGAAACATCTACTAGATGGGGATACTCTAGATCCTCAAGATTCTCTGATGGAATCTTCATCAAAAGGTTCACCTATCAAGAGAGGAAGCAAGTGTTTCATCAAGAATTCCAAACTTGTGGAATTCTAGGGATGATGGTATGATGACATAAAAGATGCAGGGCAAGGGATTGAATCTTTTTCAATCAAGGAAGCTGCTACAGGAAGTCTGGATGACCCAAAGGAAAAATGGGATATGTATGCTTAAATTCAATATTGAAGAGTCATGTCATATGGTTGCAGGGAACATGGATCAATGCTCTATCTTGAGAGCATGATCAAAATAAAAATGATCTCCTCCTCTGAAAGGATGCAAGAAGGCATGAGTCACACATTGTGTAGATGGAATCAACATAATATGTCCTTGTATATAATACGAGGTGGTTGATAACAACTGGAGGAATTTTGATTGGAAATTCCTGGGAATGAAATATATGAAGAAAGGAAGGAAGAGATCGTGGGATATGTTATCATGGAAAAAGACGATCAACATTTAAAGACCAAGAAGATTTGACTAGGATATCTCCATGAAAGATATGAAGACTCTAATGGAGTCTAGAAAAAGAAAGAGACCCTTGACAAAATATATATCTTTGGGAGATGTGTCGATACGTATGTAGGATGTTGATGCAAAATAGAATATGTCATTTTGAAAGACCATCACAAAGGTAACTTTGATTTTAATGTTCATTTCTTTTTGAATAATATCTAGATGGGCTTATGTAGGGCTGTTAAGGAAAGATCTATGGATATCTTCCACACCGATGCCCAAGTAGTGGGATGAAAGATCCTTAAGGAGACATGGCATGAAGGAAGGCCATAAATGAACTGATGGATCACTTTCCGATGATGATATGACTGCCTCATGGATGAAAGTGATGGATGGTTTGTGCCTTGTGAAGAAGTCCCAAAAACGTGAAGACTCCTAAATAACGAAAGGAAGTTCATGACATCGTGAAGAGGAGTTCTTCAAGCTGATGCTTGTCACGTCATCTCCACTTGAGGAGTTGCTGTAGGTCCCTAACTAAGAGGAAGACTGGAGACAAGTTTCTTACTTGGAAGAAAATTGGAAGCAAAAATTCCTAAGCTACAAGGGAGCTTAGGTACATCCCTTTCACAGGAATGAGTACATTCGTTTATTGGAATAGATATGTCCTCCCTAATTAAGAGGGAGAGATAGACACATCATTCTTATCTTCACTCGGGAAGACAAAATGGACGATTGGGTAAACATTTGGCATCCGATGCTCTTTGAGGATGAGTTAGGGCATCCAAGATAAGAGTAGTCATAGAGGATCGATATTCCTTGAGGACTGGGAATTCAAGATAAGAATAGTCCTGGTGGAACACACCTTGAAAACCCGGGTGGGGTATGTTCCGAGAGAGACAATGATGAGGGTGTATATACATCATTGGTCTCGCCAGCATTGGGCTCAAATCTCGTGGAGAGATAGCGCTGTTTGTCAAGGCCTTGCTATGTGACAATGCTAGTTGATATGATGCTAAACAAATGGGTTACCAATCCGACTCTTCTTATGAGAATTCTTCAAATTGAGAATGACTAAGTACCATTATGAATACCTCCCTAGTTAAGAGGGAGTGTTGAAATGTGTAACTAGGATTGATCTTCATAATGACGTGTAATTATGATTTTATGTAAATGATGTAAAGAAGAAAAATAAAATTATTACTCTAATGCTTGTCTCATGGGTCTCATGAGCAAGGAAATTAATTTTTAGTAATGGCTCCCATTGTGAGCCCTTAGGATTGGTCCTAAAGTCAAAGAGAGTCAATGTCATGTATGAAGGACCCTTCTTGGACATGTTACATTTGTATACGAGTCAATGAAAGTGTCAAATAGCCTTCCAAGACCAAGCTCAAGAAACTCCTTCAAGTTAGCTTCAAGATTGAATAAAAGATCTTCACCAAAGGACACGTCGACTCACATAAATGTCAATCGACTTACTATCACGGGCAAGAACTATAAATAGGCAGCTCGACCTCATTTCAGAGCATGATTTTTGGTCAATGGTCTGAAGCAAGTAAGAAGCGTGAAGGTCATCTAAAAGAAGCCCTATAACCAACGAGGAGAAGGGAAAGAGCAACGAGGTCCTTTAGTCTTGTTCTGGGACTGTTTTTGGGCCAAAATAACTTCCACACGTGTGATATTGTAGACTTGAAGATTGCAGGAAGAAGATTGAAAATATTGCAGACCTTCAAGGAAACCGAATTCAGGAAGAAGTCAAGCCAATAAGTAGTCGAGTTGAAGTAGGAAAGTATCCTTCTAGAGCAAGGAAGATATAGGGTCAAAGTTGGTCAAACACATGTGCTAGGGTTTTTGAAATAGAGGCAAGGAGTGCAGTGTTGAACCAAGGACCGAAAATCTGAACTATAGCAGAAGTACAAAGAAGGCAAGCATTTGGATCAAGTATTGTCTTGGGCTCGAAAGAGTAGCAATGGAGAAGAATCTTGGTGTCTTTGTCTTGGAGTGGTAAATAGGTCAAGGGTCTTGGTCATGGTATTCGTCAATTGAAGTTTCTATAAGAAGAAGAATTTGGTCGGGTTTTCTTCTCAAGTGGGAGAGGTTTTTGTTGATTTATGGTAGCATCAGATGTGCTCTAGCCATGAAAATTGGTGGAGAGGCTAAGGCACATGAGATCTCCAAGAACCATCAATTGTTTGGGGAAATTCCACCCAAATGGAGAAATGTTAAAATAATTAAAATAATTAATATTTTTAATAGGGTTCCTAAGTATAAACTTAGGAAAATTAAAATATGAATGTGTATTAATATAAAATGGGTGAGAAAGATCTAAATGACGAGGATCAAGCCAAATCTAATCTTAGGCCGTTGATTAGGGACTTAATCTTGGCCATTGAATCGTCAACAAGAAAAGTATAATAGGAGGCTTGAGGTTCAGTTGGAGATACACTAAGTTGATCAAGAATTCGATTTTCTGGGGCAGGGTTTGCTGAGAAATCGAGTTAGTGATCTGTTGCAGCGAGGGGTAGTTCGACAAAAGGCCAAGAATACATATCAAAGGGGCAGAGAAAGTGTCAGAGATAGCTTAGAGCCTTGGAAGGCTGACGCAGAGGAAACTAGGACTGACGCAGAGGCTAAGGAGGCCAACGCAGGTGACACAGAGGGCCAAGAGGTTGACACAGAAGCAGTAGAGGATGCACAAAGGCTAGTAGAGTTGACGCTGGGCTGAAGAGGTAGCGCTGTGGTACTTTCGTGGGGCAGACTAAGCGCTGAGAGGAAGATGCAGAGAGAAGAGGGTGACACAGTCCGTGGAGGGTGACGTAGTTCTAGAGAGAAGCTTGGAGTAGCTTTCGCTATCCAACTAAAGAACTGTTGAAGTTGCTGTGGGATCAATCATCCGGTTGCTAATCAATCAGAATATCTGTCTCTGAGGAGAGATACTTCTGCTAAGGAAATTCTTTGAAGGGTGAGCCATTTTTGGCAACCTAGTTGTATTTCGAAAAACTGCATAATAATAAAACCCTCATGTCTGCTGCATCGATTTTCCTGCATTGGGTTTTTTTGGGGACAATTGTCCAAAAATAACAGTGTCCTTTGTGTGATTGTCTCAGTTATTTCATTTGCTGATCTGTATGTGTTAAGGTTGCATTTGTGTTTATTTCGGTATTTATATTTATAAATAACTTGTTAATGGAAAAAACAAGTAGGAGATAATAAACCAAATAATGCAGTAGGGATTTCTGATGTGTCAGACTTAGAAATTTCAACATGGTATCAGAGTATTGCAGATCACAAGAGGACTGAAGGCGCCAACATAAATTTGAAATTTGTAGCAGTAGCAGTTGTCCCGAGAGACAACGTTGTTCTAGAGCAGAAGCAACAAGAGAAGAGGTGACGCAGAGCCTGCATTATCATTTTGAGCTAGGAGGAGGGCCAATGCAGAGGTAGATAGGGGCAGATCAGACATACGTAGTGGCCGGTCATCTTTCTTAGCCAGGAAGGATCGATGCTGTGACTAGGAGGAGCATATTCAGCCTTTGCTGGGATTGCGTAGAGCCTGAAGGGCTCAGTTTCTTCTGTTGCCGGGGCTTGGGGAGCTGTGGACAGATTGTGATTTGAGGAGTTGGTGGGACGCTGTTTCTGTCAAAGCAAAACAGTGTCTCAGGAGACAGAGCCAAGGTAGAGGGAATCACTACCTCGACGGATTTCTAGCCAAGAAATCCAGATCTGAGTTGCAGTTGCAAGGAGGATTGGAGCTGGCCAGAGGAATTCCAGGAGGGAAATCAGGACATAGAGGGAGATTTCTAGGAGGGGAGTCGAGACTTAGAGGGAGTCCAAAAGAGGTGCTGAAATGGAAATGAACGGACTAAGGGATCAGGACAGGTTGGATGAAGCTTCCAACTTTGTCATTTGGAAGGCCAGGATCCTGGCAGTCCTGGATCGACATTGCATCAAGGACTTTGCCTTGAAAACTGTGGCTATCCCAGTTGACCCAGCTGGGAACGAGAAGTATGAGGATGCAATGGTGAGGGCAAAATGCATGATCCTTGATGGGGTCAAAGATCATGTCATACCACATATTGCTGAGAAGAACACAACAAAGGAGATGTGGGACACCCTGACCACCTTATACCAGAGCTCTTCCGTACAGTGGAAGATGCTATTGGAGAATCAACTGCGGTCATATCAAATGCGGAAGAGAGAGCAGATAGATCCATTCCTTCTCAAGTTGTAGGAGATTCACGACCAACTTATTTCCTTGGGGTCTACACTGGATCCAGAGTTGATGATCAGGACTGCCCTGAATGCAGTCTCCGCGGAGTGGGAGACATTTGTCCAAGGTATTTGGGCAAGGCTACTCTTCTTGGTTGGGAAGAAATGTGGGCAGCTCTTTGACAGGAAGAGATCAGGAGGATGACCAAGGCAGGGAGTAGTGGTAAGGGAGCTCGAGCCAAGAAAGAGGAGGAGGAGGATGCGGCTCTAGCATTTGTGGGACAACAAGGGAAGAGGAAGAAGAAGGACATCTCCAAGGTTAAGTCCTTCCATTGTGGGGAGCTGGGACATTATGCATCCTCATGTCCCAGGAAGGAAAACAAAGGAGAGGCTTCCGATTCAAAGGCAGCTCTAGTTAAGGCGAAGAAAGAGGTCGAGTATGATGACGATTGTGCCTTGAGTGCTCATGCACCTCTAGAGAAGAGGTGGGGAGACATCGAGTTGTAGTCAAGAGGACTACATACTAGGGGCATGATCCTTGAGGTGCCCAAACTCTTGGATCACATTCAGCTACGGGAGCCCTTATAACAACAGTAGCATGATGACAATAGCCTAAGTAGTGATAGTCGAACAATGAATAACAAGAGTTGAGGAAAGTGAAGTATCAGATGGGCATACCTCTTTTGGGTCATGTACAAAGAATTGACATGTAGGAGATCAAGTCTAAAGAGTCAAGTTAAGAAGCTTAGTTGAAGAACATAAAGTTAAGGTGTATAGGTCAAGTGGTTGTGATCAAGCTTGAAGGTGAAAACCTAAGGGTTGCATAGTTAGATGACAACTCATTAAAGAATTTGCTGAGGACTAGTAGCTATTGATGATGGATTCAAGGAACAACTTGAAGATGTAGATTGGTGCTTACAATTTATAGAGTTGGTGCTCAACTGTGTTGAATTTTGTAGCTATGGTCAGTCTTTATAATTTATATTTTTGATTTTGATGTATTTACAATAAAGAAAAGCTTTGTAAGGCATGTTCTTCATGCTCTATTCAAAAGAAGAAAATTTGAATTCTTAAAATTAGAATTTTTGGCTTCAAAAGAAGCTAAGTTGGCCTTCTCTTAGTCGAGTCATCCCCTTCAAGAGTTCAAGTCAGCTTCAACATAAGGGGCACCCATTTGGCGTAGCAAAAGACTATAAATATGCACCATTCGACCTCCCTCCAAGCAAACAATTCAGCTCTGTTTGAGGAAAGCAAAAGACTAAGGTAAGCGAAGGTCCAAGGCAAGAAAGGAGTCTAGTCTGAGACAAGCGAAGAGCCTAATTTGAGGTTGAATCAAGAGGTGGCTCTAAGTCTAAAAAGTAGATGAATCTGAGGCAGTAAAGAAGTTTATTTGAGGCATATTTTTTGCTGAAAAGGAAAGACCTATCTTTAGTAATAAAGATAAATTGCAAGATCGAATCCTTAGCTGCAGATGGATGAGTTGCAAGATCATGCTTCACTTGACTAGGAGGCAGTTTGGCCTAGGTTTGACCTAGCTATATGGTTGGCCTATTTGATCTTTTATTTCACTGATGTATCGCTGATGAACTTGATGACTTCTCTAAGGAAAAGGTTGCTAGGTTTTTACCCCATGTGGGTCTTCCTAGGGTAAATGCTTGTGTTCTTGATTTGGGTGTTTCCTTATGATCCTAATGTCTATGATTGAAGATCTTCAGTGTGATTTCTTTATGATGAAATTGAATGAATAAAAGATTAAATTAAGTAATCATATGAAGTAATTATCAGATAAGATGATCTCTAGAAACTCAAAAAGTTGGGGGGATTGGTGTCTCCCGTAGGTTGGTGCCTACATTTGCTGAGTTGGTGCTCAGCTAGGGGAATGAAATGTCTTGTAGGTTGGTGCCTATGAAATTTGTAAGTTAGTGTTTACTTTGTACAAGGAAGTTTACAAAATATTTTGAAAGAATTTTTTTACGAGTGTTTCTTATGTGAAGATCTATGTATCATGATTTATGTGCATCAAATGTTTTAAAGATAAAAATAGTTAAAAATGATAAAATACAAATTCAGTCCCCCTCTCAGGGTTTCTTACAAGAATATAGCTCTCAGTGTTTGGTCATGTCTTTGGGCTTTCACTATTTCACCTCCCACTTTCATGAAGATCACCAATGGCGTCTTTTGATCACATCTTGGTAATGTCTATGGATGAAGATCTCCAGTGTAATTGCTTTATGATGAAATTGAACGAATAAAAGATTAAATTAAGAAATCATATGAAGTAATTATCAAATAAGATGATCTCTAGAAACTCAACAAGTTGGGGGTGATTGGTGTCTCCCTTAGGTTGGTGCTTACATTTGCCGAGTTGGTGCTCAACTAGGGGAATGAAATGTCTTGTAAGTTGGTTCCTATGAAAGTTGTAAGTTGGTGTTTACTTTGTAGTTTGTACAAGGAAGTTTACAAAATATTTTCAAAGAATTTTTTTAAAAGTGTTTCTTATGTGAAGATCTATGTATCATGATTTATGGCATCAAATGTTTTAAAGATAAAATTAGTTAAAAATAATAAAATACTTAGTCACCCCCCCTCTCTTTGTTTCTTACAAAAATATAGTTCTTAGTGTTTGGTCACCTCCCACTTTCATGAAGATCATCAATGACGTCTTCTGATCACATCTTGGTATGTTTGTAGTGGTTTACTTGGATGATATTTTGGTTTCCACATAAGTCTGGATCAAATCATTTGCAAAATGTCCACACGGTTTGGACTTCCTTTGCCAACATAAGTTGCAAGCCAAAATGAAGAAATCCTTCTTCAAATAGACTTATGTCCAATACCCGGGCTTTGTTACAGTGTTTTAAAAAAGGATTTGTTTAAAATTTCTGAAGTTTTAAGCTTTAAATTGTTTTCAAAGCCCTTATCAAAACTAATGAAAAGGTTTCAATTGTCTTTCGATTATTTTGTTGCGTTCTTTGAAAAGTTTGAAATTTTGTGTTGAGGGTTCATAGGAATTGGGAAATTTTATTTTTGTGTTGAGGGAGGACATTGTAGTAACACAAAGACTCGATTTAAAGGATAGTGACCTAACATGTGACCAAGTTGAAATGTTAGGTAGTTAGTTAAATATGTGGAGTCCATTTTAAACATTATTAGCTTTCAAACAAGATGATAAACACTTGTTAAATATTGTGTACATTTAATTGCATATTAATATAGTTCTTTCTTGCTCGCATTTTTCATGAGTTTGTATCTCATGACTTTGAATGCGAATCTTGTTAGATTTTTGCAAATGTAACACCAACACTTAAATTCCTAGCGGGAAAGTTGATCTAGCTAGGTTCCTAACACAATAAAATTTAGCGGAGGCAAATATGTTGATCTCAATCACAATGACAAAAACATATTCTTCTTAATGACAGTGCTACATTAAAATAACCTTGGAACTTACTTGTGTTGGAAAAATCACCACACCTCTATAGAATCCATAATTTCCACCCTGGGGATCCTAGTTACTGGGTTGTAATGTTTACCACTACTTGCGGGTTTTGGTGTAACGGCAAACCTCCACATGGTATCAGAGCTTGGACCCAGGTTCAATTCCCCCGAGCTGCATTTGAGGGGGGCGTTGGAAAAATCACCGCACCTCTATAGAATCCATAATTTCCACCCTGGGGATCCTAGTTACTGGGTTGTAATGTTTACCACTACCTGCGGGTTTTGGTGTAACGGCAAATCTCCACAACTTGGGCTCCTCTCTTGCGAAAACGGCCCAACTGAGAAAATACAAAAAATTCAAATGCCTTTGATCTGATCCGACAGATTTTCCCTAGATTGGTGCTTGGTCTCCTTGGTAGATCTGAATCTTTAGGCTCCCTTGGGTCTCCCATACTCCCTTGGTCACATCACTATGGAGTATTACGCTCCTCTTGAGGCTAGTGCTGTTGTGTGGTTTGTCTTGTCCTTCCCTCTAGCCTCTCTTTTATAACTTTACATTGAGCTAAGTCCCTAACCCTAATTCCAAAGTGATTAACGGCTGAGATTATATTTTCCACACCTGAGATCAACGGTTGAGATTAAAACAAAATCACTAAATTAAATCACTTTACTCTTCTTAAGTTGCTTTAGTTCAATGAACCAACATAATACTTATGAGCATTTTTCTAAGTTACAAAGCAATTTGCTCAACCTAGAGCAAGTATCCTATGGAGATCTTGTGGTCTACTTCTACACACCTAGGCTCTTAGGCCTGTGCAAAAGTACCTGCGTGAGCTACAAAAAATATACGACGCTTCTCTAAAGTTAACAAATTTCAGAATCAATTCATGTGCTGATGCCACTGGTTGTGGTTTTGATGACTTGAATGGACCATGGGCCAAATTCAAGGCAGCTTTAAGGAATTCATAATATGGGCCTTGAAAGAATCCACACACAGGCGGAGTATATAAATTGAGTCGGTGTAGGAATGGTCTTGACCATAGCTCAGCATCCTTAGAATATATATATATATATACACCAATTAATGAAAATGTCTTATGAGAAATATGTCTATTAATGTATGAATTCGAGGGGTTGGACAAAAACTGACTTTTCTTTGTTCTGCTTTTCTTTCGTTTGATGTTCTGATGTTATGTCAGTATCATGGAAAATATTAGTCCTACAAATGCTCATGTTATGTTAGAAACAACTGTAGAATTTAGTACAATGCAACTTCATCTAAAGAATCTACCATGTTCTATCATCTCCCTCATGTTTGGACTCTAAATTAGATTGTAACTAATTTTGAAAATATCCCTTCTGAATGATTTTCCATTTTTGCTTTCATTTGTAACTTGTGTACTTTTGCAGAGTTGTAGGTACCGATGCTTCACCTAGACATAATAATCGGGAAATCCAACAGGAAATGTCTCCAAAGAAACCAGGTTTACTTTCCCGTCCATTTGGGCTTGCCTGGCGTGATAAGAACAAGGTACGTGGTTCGTTCTGAACCATTTGGAATATGTTGTGGGGATAGTTATCCTTTTGGTTATGACATGTGTAGGGTTGTATCCTGGTAGTAAAATTTGATATTCTGTTTTGTACAGATGAAGTCAGGCAAATTTGATCCTTCGGCATCCCAATCTGGCGTAGCTAGTAGCGTAGACTCACCTTCAACTGCGCATAGCAATTCTCATTTGGTTCGAGGTGACTCAAGCGAGTTTTCAGATGTGGGTGATTTGGGAAATAATGAAGAATCAAGGTTTATATGATGAATACTGGCTTCTGTGGAAGCATATCCGTGTGATTGAATTGCAGGGGGCAGTTTCTCAACTTAAAGGCTCAGCGTTTACATCTCATTTATAGAGAAGACACATGGTTGGAGATTTGACTACACTTCTGTTGAGGCTTGAAGTGGATTTCTTTAGATTGATTCTACTGAATGAGGAGCTTGAGATCAAACCTTCTCCTTTGCATTCAAAGTACCTCATGGTTTGAGGGCATACAAACCACGGCTGTAAGAGAGTGTGCGCCATTAAGCTTCAAACAATATTCCTTTGTAAATCTTTACAGCATATAGCAGATTCATGTGTATTTCATAATTCGTACAAATAATGTAATTTAGACCCAACGATGTGTCTCGGGTTTGGACTCCACCATTTGAAACTTTTTGACTATTGCTTGTTTCATCTCCATTCTGGCTTGTCTTTTGAGCGAATGGAGTTTTAATAACACGCTGCGTGGTGTAGATCATTCGTAAGTAACTACATGCTAGAGAAAAAAAATCACAATGCCGGATTCTATGCATTTCAACCAAGAAGGTATAGTGAGAAATGTAGCACTTGAATCATTTAATAATGGAAATCATTTAGTTTTATGTTTTTTCTTTGTATTTCATTATTTCAGCCCATGTTTCCTGTAATTAAGCTTGTGATACTGTGTAGCAAACTACATGCTGGTAATCACGTGACTTTGTATTCTACTGATAATATATCCTGAGATTGTCGGATTTTTATTCATATGAACCAGAGAGTTATAGGCAGCAAAGCATAAGTGGGATCAGTACTGCAGCGTTCATTATAGAGCTTTATATTGTTTGTTTACATTTCATAGTCTCAAGAGGTGTTCCTTTCAATGTAAACTTTATGATGTTTTGCGATTCAAGTAACAATTATGTGTTGGAACTGAACTCTGGAAAGGATGTGTACTACAAGTCTACAATATTTCAAGGTTTGTGAATTTTCCATCTCATTTATTAACAACACATCTATATATATGCTGAAACTAAATTTTCTCCTCACTGCACACTTCCACTTCCTTTTTTCCTCACACCTCTATCAGTGAGCACTTGGAGTATTTGGAGCTACAAGTCATTCTTGAATGATTGCACCAAGAAGTGCTCTACAGCCCATGGAGATGTTGTAGTTATTGTGAATGATTGGAGATGTTGTAGTTATTGTGAATGATTATAAACAGTTAAATGTTAGCTAAATTAAAAAATAATAAAATATAAAAATAAATAATAATAATAAATTGATTCAAATTAGTTTGTTACGTCACTGCGTTCATGCACTGATATATAATGATCAGTCTGGAACAATAATTTGATGGTGCAATTATGTCCGGAATTTTTTTTTGCCGTTTACAAAGTTCACTTTAGAGTTGATGGTGTTAATTTTTTTTGGTTGATGTATGCCCGCCACCACCACTAAGGCTACAACGCCCTAGGCAATACGTCAACCGTTCTGTTCTGCGCGAGCTGCATGTTTCTTCCACTGCCCGGTCGCAGATAGAGTCTCCACAGAAAATTTGAATTATCGACGTTTATGGGTTCGTGTCTGCCAGTAAATTATATGCTTATCTTTGTGTTCATCTATCGCTCTGCCGACGGCTTGTAACAGGTAAAGTCTACAAGATAACAGTCGTGGCGGGGTCGACGGGGAATGATATACAACAAGCCTCTTTTGCTCTTTTGGAGTGGATGTTTGGAAGGTCAAATCAAATGTACATCGAATAAAATAATACACCTCCATCAACATATTTGATAATAATAAAATTAATAGGTAAATCAACATCTTTGGTAATATAATACACCTCCAACATATTTGATAATAATAAAAGCTGAATCTCTAATGATAAAACAATCACGTCATAAGAGGATCTTCAAGTGTTTTGAAGGGCATATTCTCTCATGTCCATGGGACTTGACGTGTGTCATAATTTGACATGAAATAGTGGGAACCGTAGTCAGCCAATCACTCTTCATGTCTTTCTCTTAGTCCCATTCCAAAGTTTTTAAAGATGTTTTTTCTGAAAATAAGAATAAGAAGTATTTAGACCTTTCTTAGTCCATCCCAAAGTTTTTAAAAGATGTTTTTTCTAAAAATAAAATGTATTTATACCTAATAATGAGTATGGTGCATAAATAAACAATTACCTAATAAAATGTATTTATACATTATAATGAGTATGGTGCATAAGTTTTTTTGTTATTTGATATAATTCTGCTAACAAAAGTTGTATGAATTATGATAAAGATCCTTGCTCTTTTTTATGATAAAATAAGTTGTGAAGTTTTGAAAAAGACTTCGTAATTAGGTTTTGATTAAGTAATTGATAAGAGCAGTGTGAAAATTTAAATGAATAAAATTAAAAATAAATAATTTTCAAATATTTGTTTT
>APFE031350246.1:270298-306541 GCA_000404065.3 Pinus taeda
AAATTGATATTAAATTACATAAAATCAATCCTTTTTGCCATGGTCTACCACATTGGGAACTAGATCAATGGCAAAAGTTTATTTTTTTGTCCTAAATGTTCATATTTCTAACTAGATACATACAAAAAGGTCTACTGACAAAGGCTTCATTATGCAAGACATTATGCCACAATACTGGTAAATTCTAAGTGAAATAGAAAAACCATGAATTAAATGAAACCATCAAGAGGACATGGAGATGTCAACTGCTTAGAATGGTTGGATTGACTAGAGGTGACCGATTTTTTAGATTATTATAGAGCTACTCAATGTTGTAGTTCCTTGCCCTTTCTTCTCTATGATTTCAAATGGTCCCACAAACTGTTGAGACAACTTCGTTCCCTTTCCAAACCTTATGGAGCTCTTTTTAGACCTTGCTCTAAAAAACACCCTATCTCTCAATTCATAACTTTGATCAGTTCGAAGAGTTTCAACATAGTTATTTAGTCAATCTTGTACTTCCTTTAGCCTTACTCTAGTCATGGTCATTCGTTCTTCCATCTCTTGTACTACTTCTGGTCTTAGTGCTCTAGTGGATCCCAATTGAGATGTATTTTGCAAGGCCTCACATAGAGGAATTTGAATGACACCATCTTGATGGAACCATGATAACTATTATTGTAAGAATTTTACAGATGGTAAAAAATCTTCCCTTCTTTTTTGTTGATCTCTCATATACATTCGTAGCATGTCCTTGAGGATTTGACTAGTTTTCTTTGTTTGACCATCTGTCTTAGGGTGGTTTTAGGTTTTCACTCATCTTCTTAACTCTTGGGTGTACCATGTATACTACTTGATGTGCTTCACTCAAGATTAGTTGGTGCATATCTTCAATAGATGTCACATATATAGTTCCTCAAAATCATAGTAGTCCATCATCCTCCCTTAACTCTTGCTAAACTCCTTGTACCAGGTATCCTCAATTTGTAAATTGAGCAACTTCTTCCTCGGGATTGTCTTTAAGGGAATCATAAAAAACATTCAAGGTCTCTTACTTAAAGCATTTGTCACCTTATTCCCTTCATGTAAGTAATGTTAGAATCAAATTCACTTATTTACTCTAAACACCTTCTTTATATATCATTTAAATGGTCTTTCTGTGAATGTGTTGTAGTCCATAATGGTAAGTTTTTAGTTCAAACTTCCTTCTTAGTAAGTAGTGTCTCCAAATTTTAGGATGTATACATAGCTACCATTTCTAGATCATGCATTGTGTAGTTCTCCTCACAAGTTCTAAGTTTTCTTGATGCATATGCTAAGTCCTTCCTTGTAGGAATCATGCAAAGCATAAATTCTTGCCCCATATCTGGCACCTTCATTATTGTTGTAGTTGTTAATAATACTTTTAACCTATTGATTGCTTCACATTTTTTCTTCCAAATAATTTTCTTATTCTTTGGAGTTCAATGATGGGATTTACTATCTTTGAAAACCTTTCGACAAATATGTGATAATACCCTACAATGGCCTATATACTTCGTGGACATTGATTTGCGTCAGCCACTCCATGATAGCCTCGATCTTTGTCTGGTCTACTACAATGCCTCCCCCATGGCCCATAGATAATGTGTCAAGATACAATTGGAAATGGCAAGGCTAAGCAAAACCATTTTCAATCCAAGAAATTCTCCATGCCAATGACAAATCATAACCAAATAACCACGTGCATATACCATGCATGCCAAAACTAGCAAAGAAATCACACATGCAACTTGGTACCTACAAAACAAACCCATTGTAGATGCTAACCCCACTATCCTCTTGCACTTTCCTACTTTTCCTTTTCTTTCTTTCTCCAATCCAATTGAGTACTGGAGTGCTCCAAGCATGTTCAAGAATGCTCTAACTATGCAAGAGTACGAGAGAATGAGAGAATAGAAGAGAGAGCCAAAGATTGAACTGACAAAAGTTTCAATTGAAAAAATCCACGAACTGATCATCAAAATCTTTTTTATCATTGAGGCCTTTATTTTCTTCATTTCCCTTTATTTTTCCTTCAATTTCCTCATGCAAATTTGGGACCTTTCACCTACCTTTTCTTGTATTTTCGTTTATTTCATAAATAAAATGCTAATTAATGTCACTTTTCCTTTGCCATGCCTTTTCCAATTTCCTTAGCCACAAATAAATCAAAATGAACACCCAATCGGATGTTTTTCCCACCATTCAGCTTGGAATATGTGTCCCATGACCTTGGTCTTATATTTTTTTACATGATTTTTTTTTATCAGGGCTGTTACAAAACCCTCAACCTTGGGGGATCACGTCCTTTGGTGTTCAATGACACCTATGACCAGAAAACCAGTGAAAACAAAACATACTACCGATGAAGCTTTATAACATAGCTCATTGTAGTATTTATAATGACATCCTGTTGAAAACATAACAAACATACTGTTTACTCCAGATTTATAACATAACTCAATTACAATATTTACAATAACAACCATATATACACTCATGCACATTTTCTTCAACCAACAAATAACCATGCTATCGATGGAGCTTTATAACACAACTTGATATAGTATTTGTACCATGTTTTTTTGTACCAAACCCATAATTCCCATTAGATGCAAAATAAATTGAAATAAATTCAAATCATACGCCATTGGTGGCCCGTTAATAAGGTACACCTGAAATTTTGTTTACTTCCTGTCACAACAAGTCAAACTAACTCTTTGATCAAATCATCATGTATGAACATATCACATCCGGTTAGCTTAAAACTCAACCATCATAAATCAGAGTCATAGACCACATGCATAATTAAAGCTGAAATAACATACTGATACTTATCTTTCAATTGGCTCTTTGCGTTTGCCTTTGTTTGTTGTCCTTTTTGTACACACACTGGATTGGTTGCGACACTCGGAAAGTACCCAATGCCTCCTCTTTTCTTCAATCACGCACACATATAAATAGTGTACACCGCACACATTCACATAGTGTATACCACAAACATACACCCACATACAACACACAACATCACATAATACATGAACCTACACCCAACATACAACACAACACATACACCTACACCCGATGTACAACATAGCACATACACCTACACTCGATCTACAACACAACACATACACTTACACCTGATGTAAAACACAACACATACACCTACACTCAGTTTACAACACAAGACATACCTACACCCGATCTACAACACAAGACATACCTACACCCGGTGTATACACAAGACAATATATACACCTACACCCAGTGTACAACGCAACACATATGCGTACATAGAGTGCAACATAACACATACCTACACCCGATGTACAAAAAAATATAATACATACACCTACACTCAATGTAAAACACAACACATGTGTACACAGAGTGCAACACAATGAATACACATGTCACGATACAATAACTACAAAATACACATAACATAGTATCACATGTGCATAACACATCATGTATGACATGCACACAATACCACATGTAACAACTCAACATGTACGACATGCATACAATACCACATGTAACAACTTAACATGTACAACATGCATACAATACCACATGTACAACATGTATACAATACCACCTGCATACAACACCACCTGGACAACGTGTACACAATGTCACATGTACACAACACCGTCATGGAAAATTTTAGGGGCTAATATTCCTAGGTGGGCTAATTTTCCATGGTCTTTCCAAAAAAACGATTCCCCAATTTCTAATTTTTCTAAAAATAATTCGCCCAAGTTTTATAATATAAAACTATTTTACCTTAAATATCACTCAAATTATATAGAGAGTATATATAAAAAATTATAAATTTGAATGCTTTTACAAAGATATCACCAAATATTTTGTAGTTTTCATATTAGAGACTAGCAAGATTTGTTGAGGTTTTTAAACTTTAAGACAAATTTCCATCCTTAAAATTTACCTTGAGCACCACCTGCATAACGTGTACATAACACCATTTGCACATAATGTACACATCGCCATGCGCACACAAAATTACATGTACAATATGTACACAACACGACACACACACAACACCAAATGTACAACATGTACATAGCACTGCATGTACAACATGTACACATCTCGATATATACACAACATTGTATGTGCAATGTGTACACCACACCTCATGTATACAACATCTTCACAACACCGTCTGTACATAACACTACATATACGACATGTACATAACACCATATGTACCCAAAACCACATATGCAACATGCACAAAACACTATATGTACACAAGACCATAGGTACAACATGTACAACATATATACAACAGTAGTACTGCACATCTAGATACCAAATTGACTCTACCAAGCAACCTTACCTCTAATGTCTTTCTACTATCCATGCTTGTTTCATCATGCCGCTATTAGGTCCCTATAGTACTATTGTAGGCCCCTTATTTTTATTGTTGTGCCCATGTAGCCCCCATATTGTTATTATTGTGCCCCATAGAAGGCCACTCTTGTTATTGTTGTGCCCTTACATTATTATTGTTATGTAGGCTCTGATTATATTGTGACCCCTTAGACTCCTATATATAGAAAGGAGGCTTTGCCATTTTAATCATCCAAGAATTGTTCATTTATGTAAGATAAAGGAGGTTTCCCCTCGAAGATGATAATTTTTAAGTCGTTGATCTATCTATTTGTGAGTTGGTTGCATAACATTTGGGATCAGAGCTTTGGATTCTAGGGTTTCGCTGCTTCAAACATGTCATCGTGGAATTTTCGCTATAAATTGTTTTATACAAAGCTTCAAATGCTGAAATTTTCACCACATGGCGCTGAAATCTTGATGAACTTCTTTTTCAGATTTTAGACCTTTTCTCGTTATAGTTTCAGAGATATGAGCTGAGAAAGTCAGGGTTTTCACATGCTTCATAATTCCATCTCAAATAGGCGACCTAGGGAAAATCGTCATAACTCTTTTATCGAATTTGAATTTCATAAAAAGTGGCAGAAATAGGACAAACTATAGATTTTTGGGTATCAATTTCAGGGCCGAAGGTCAAAACAGGGACATATGGTACCCTGTACAACTTAGCTCTACTGAACTAGTCCATAATCAGGTCATTGTGGGAGATTTGCCATAACTCTTCCTTGGAGAGTCCAATCTTGGTGTGACTTATGGGCTTGGAAAGAGGACTCTGAGGGCTACCACAAAATGCAATTTTAGACCTTGGAGATCCTAGATTACAGAGTTACAATCGTTTCAATATCGAGCTCCTAAAAACAAGAAAAAAGTGTGTATTTCTTTTAAAAAATTGCATAAATTTTGTTTGAAAATAAGTTTGAATTGATTCAAAGGGAATAGTGAAGCATAGATATCATTTTTTGATTTCAAAATGCCTCGAAGCCAGAAAATGGAAACACCTAGTAAGAAACTAGAGCATATTTCGGGGAAACCGTAGATGCACCTACCAAAGAAATTAGTATTTCCACTACCGCCGATAAAGCCATAGATGTCATCTGATGTGGAGGTGCAGTCCAGATGGATGCATAGTCATATGGGTCCTCTGAGAAATCGATGAGTTCTTCGTACATCTCAGTGACCAATGAAGTTGCTTGAATCTAAAAGCTGAGTCTAACAAATGCCGATCTGCACGGAAGATACGCCCAATTCCCCATACAATGATGCCACAATCGCGATCGAGAGAAGGAAAATGGACTAATGGCAGAATAGAGGATTTGTAGTCGGGTGGTAGGGCTTATCCATAACCTTGCGAGGGTTGCAGGTCCAAAGCAAGACATGACTTCAGAGCCATTTTTCCCCTTCTGTGTTATATATATATAAGTTTTTAAGATATTGTAATATATATAATTTTAATGTTTTAATTTTTTTAAAACATTAGAATATTTATTATTTTTAAAATTATAAAAACAAATAAATATCTTTATGTATTAAAATAATATTTAAAATAATAAAAATTAAAAATTTATATAAAAATTATATCACCAATAACATTTAATAACACCCATCTCATACATCACCCCAGTTACATCTCCCTACTAAAAACATTAAGAAACCCTTGCTTTCTCCATAGCATATACAATAACCATATTCTAGAAGACTCATAATTTGTAACCCTATGATAGCCGTTGATGTTTTTAAAGAAATTAGAAGCCTGGAATTTGACTTTTTTTGAATTTTGAAACATCACAATGTACCCATACAAATATTTTGAAACCGTTATATTCGATCTATACAAATATTTTGTAATTGTCCATTTGATTGGTAAGTTGTTCATCATAAATTTTAATGAGTGATTTAGATAGAGACTAAGTTTGACAATCTATTTAGTTGCAACACCTATTCTTGTCACCATTCTTTTGTGGATGGGATGGAAATTAGAAGCTTGCAAATTTACATAAAACATAAAGGTACAGGTGCTAGTGGTGGAAATGTCACTGCTTTTGCTTTTTGGCACATTGTCACCATGTAGATTTTGTTTATTGTGCAAAAATGATATAAGCTTATGTATGAAAATAATATTGTTTAATAAATTTAAAAAATTAAAAATAATTAAAAAAATGAATGACATTTTTATTTTTTAATATAAATGTATATATTAAAGACAAATATTAAATTTATATTAATTATTTGTATTTATTATATAATTTACTTATTAAATTTTTTCAAAGAGAAATTTATATTCGAAAAAATTTAATGTTTTTTTTAAAGTTAAAATACATATATATTATTGGTAATAATAATAATCTTAATTTAAGAAAAAACCCTTGATGTCTAAGATTTCTAAACTAGATACAAAAGACATAATCTTCCTTTGTTACCCGTTACTAAGCTAGATACAAGGTAAAAAATGTTCATTTATTGGAAAAAAAGAACATTTACATTTAGAAATCCTTGGAGAAACAAAGCTAATCTACCTGTTGAAGACAGAGAAGAAATATCCCCACACATATGGAACTAAGAACATTGAACAAACATTTTCCAAGAAACCATTATTTTAAATAACATGAATCTGTGAATCCAAATCCCTTCAACTTTCATTTGTGTCATTTATTGTGAAGTTATCATGGGTTATTAAAAGAGGGAGAAATGATGCATTGTATATATTTTTTTGTAAATAGTTGTGAGTGTCATATTTCAAAAAGCATCCACTCAGAAAATTGCCTCCAGAAGTAATCCCACAGAATCCATCGATCGCCTTTCTAGCATATGGAACAAATGTCTGACAAGCAGTGGCATTGAGGTCTCCCTTTCACTAAGGAAGACAATGTATTTTATGTCCATTCTCTCCAGGCCATTAAATATTGTAGCTCGTCTTGTTAACATTCTCAACCAATGAATTCAGAACCACATTCAAAGTTTTTTTCAAAGCACTGTCATTCTTGATATGATTGCCATAACACTGACGTGGGAGATCTCTGACATCCCACTGAGCTAATGCTAATGGTAGTTTGCATTCTGCAACAAATTCAACAGAATTATCATGATAACAGAAATACCAAACAAAGAAGATAAGAATGATGGGCACTTTCAATCCAATTGATGAGTTACCTGGATTAGCTCCGTAAAATGAACATCTTTTCTGTATAATTCCGTAGGAAAAAGTTTTACTGCTTGGTGCGGTTCTTCTGTAAGAGGGTTCTCTTTGAACTTGTCTTTCCGAATCTCTTCAATGTGCCCTCTTGGTGTTGCCATTCATAGAAAGGCAGTGAAGCCCAATTCCAAGAGCAAGAAAAAAAATACAAATATTAAAGCAAGTCTCTTTGGTAGAAAAATTAATTGGGGATTTATCCCTAACTTAAAATTAACTTCAAATTTACATAATCAAACCAGTGATTTCAAATTAAAATATTAGAATTTGTGAGCTAACTCAAAACCAATGAATCTGGACCACTGGATATGTTAAATAATTGGAGAGTGTTATTGGCGAATGTACAAAGGAAGATTGGCAAGACTTAGAATTAGATGAACCATGCACCATGTTGTAGTTTTTTCTGTCACCTGTAGCACAAGTGCTTTAGGAAATATAGAAGCTTCCTAGAGATAGCCTATGTGTTGAAATAAGATCAGTGCCTAGGTCATCTTAAGAAAGTAGTGCTTTTGAATATTATGAGTAGGGATTTTTGCTGCACTCTAATTGTCATGTAGTTTGAAAAAGATAATAAAGGGTGCTTGGTTCAATAGTCCTTCATCAAGGTGAACTCAAGCAAATACATTGATCTAAATACTCAGAGTGTGAATCAGGCTAATCTCAAAGAGAAATATTTGGTTCTAGTAGCCAACACACAACAATAGGAAACTTTAATATTGGCATTGTAGTAAGATGAATAGGAGGAAATAAATGAGGGAATTTGATGCAGAGGGCTAGATACAACAAAATCCTAAGAAACGAGCTCTGACAGAAGTATGAAAGAATGAGGAGGTGAAATGGAAAAAAAAGTGGAGCGCTAACTAATGTCCCAAACTATGAGCATCATGAATACATTTTCCACCAACTAACATTAGTAAATTTGTGCACATTACATGTACATAAGTAAATATGTAGCTAACACAGGTACTGCTACTACTTAGTAGCAAATATACTACCATGAATGAGAATGATACTGACAACTTCATTACACTATCTCAGAGACAAAAAAACATACATGAAGTGAAATACAGAGGAGAAAACAGACTGCGAATTGCTCTGATTGGAATAATCAAAGAGTTTCATTAATCCTTCAAAATGAGTCCAAATCACCAGTCCATTTACATTCAAACATGTATCGCTCAATTCCCTCATGAATAGGGAAATAGAACCAAAGTGGAATCACACAATTGGGACCTCTAGGGCACAAAATTCTGGAACCCCTATTAAGTGTTTTCCCCCTATTTATAAGGAGAGGGGGAGATTTGAATCAACAATTACAAAATATCTCAACCAAGGGCCAATTTTCTGATTGACTAGCTGTCTTGACTGCGATGGTCTACTGCTCAAATGATTACATTTGAATTTGATTCCATTCTTGAAAATAAAGAAATTATAGAATAATAGGAAAAGGAAAAAAAATGATGGATGAGGAAAATATCTCCCCGTTGTTTCCTGCGATGGCCTCTAGTCAGGCCAGGTCTCTGCCACGATGCTCTTTTTCGATTACTCGATTGATTCGCCTATCACTTTCTTCTTTAACCACTTGAATTCCAACTTTCTAGAGCCAGGAACGATTAACAATGGTGGCCTTGGTGGTGTCATGAAATCACAACTGCCAACTCATCCATCACATAACTCCCTGCCTTTGACTATCAGAGTATTATATTCCCAATAATATAGCCATACTATTATATCAATTTTTTTTCTTCATCAAGACATTACAAAACAACGATTAACAATGGTTGTAGGCTCCTTTTGTTTAGCCCTTTTCTGCTTTCTTCATCATATGAACTGGGGCTATGACTAGGTGCTTAGCCTTAAGGCCCTAGGGCCTTTTGTTCCTGTTCGGGGTTATCCTTCCTTTGTAAAATGATTTGTGCCATTTCCTTTACATTCCTATAGCTACCATGCGCTTAGCCAAATATTGGAATCCTTCTAATCGACAGTTTCCAAGCGGGGATTCAACCATGGAGTTGTAACAATACTCACTCTTCAATTGCCGATAGCTCTCTGTGCTTTCCCCAACCCCACACCCTTGATTCTTGGACTCTTCTCATGACATGTGTGTCAGCCCTTATATCAGATCCCCCTTTCCTATATAACCATGGAGGATGGAATCCTACATAATCAAGGACTTTTTCCTGGAATCCTAGACTACTTGTAATCCCTAGAAGATAATGATGCATGTTCTAATATGTTATCTAGAGTACAATTTTTGTCCTAGACTATTTATAAACAAGGATCATTAGAGATAATAGAAATCTAAAAGTTCATAAATGTACCTTGTGTGTGCGTACCATATTTGACTTGTTGCAAATTCATCTTGTTAAATAATTACTTGATTTCCTTGAGGTGATACCTTGTACTTGAACTTGATAGATCTCCACAAGAAGTTGTACCAAGTTTTATTTCTTCAATGAGTGGAAGATAGAATATACGTTTTCACCATTTCTACCTTACACATATCTTCAACACTTAGTGCCTCAACTATACATAATTAACTAAGCCTAAAATATCCTTTATGACTGTGATAGTGACAAACACCGAACTTCACACTGAAACTACTTCATAAGATCATTTATGAAATTGATTGAGCTTGTCTCATTGTGGTAAATCAAAATCCAAATTTCCTTATAAGGTTATGTATCCATGCTTGCTTCTTCATGAGTTCTTTACTCCTGTAGAGTGGAGTTATATCCTTGAATTTATAGGCTTCCTCCTACGAACCCATTCTGAAATGATCTGAATTATCATATTCCTTCACTTTTCATATCTGAACTGTATACTGAGATTTTCATTTGAGCGAAGTTGCATATTTTCTAGACTGTGAATTCACAAATCCTAATTTTTCAAATTCCTTTACTGTGGTATTCTCCTTTCGCTGCTTATCATCAAAATGTATTACTTCTTCAAAGGTATACCGAAACTTTAGATCAACAAACCTCTTTTATTCATTTTCTAGCATAGTTACCTCTCTAATATATTGTAACTTCACTGAACACATTCTCTCAGATTGATGAAATCTTCACTAATATATTATCGTGACAACTAAGCTTTGTTCTTGAGAATTCACTACTGAACTTGATCCGAATAGCTCACCACCCTTTCAAGATACTTTAGAATCTTAATTCCATTAGCTCTGAACTATCTTTGACCTTGACCATAGCTCTGATACCATGTTGAGAAATCCAAAGCATGGAAGTTAAATGATTTCTCTTATTATGACATTAGCTTGTAATGGTTTATTATTATTATTCTTTCATTCAATTTTTCTTTTCATTATCATCAAGACAAAGTCCAATCAATAAATAGAAGAGGACATAAGATCTAGGCACGCTGCCAGGGAAAAACCCCAGTCTAAGGGAAAACCCAGTTAAAATTATCGTTTCAGTAGATTCAAGATGAGATGCCCAAGACCCTTACAACTAAGACTACCTCCATCAAGTCATCCTTGTTTGATCTTCCTTTCACCGTGTTTTCATACCAAGATTCATGTCACTATGTTAGCACCGAATTATTGTCATTATGTTTGCATCGAGACATCATTACTGTAATTCCATCAAGACCTTTTCACTATAATGCCACCAAGAGATTATCACTGTAATAACACTGAGACATTCTTATTGTAAGAGCACCGATACCTCCTCATTGTGGTGACATTGAACCCTTCACACTGATTTTCATTGAAATTTCGAGATAGTACTTTTCTTCGAGACTGTGATATGGTAGCACCAAATTATGGCAGTACCATGACATCAATTTGCATTTACCAATCCCGTGACATCCGAAATTATTTTTGAGATGATCTGAGCCAGTTCTTCTTTATTCCACCGAACCTTTCTTCTGATATTTATGCGATATGTATCACTGGGCTATGGAGCGACGGATACTGTCCTATTTATAGTTATTCTCCATAGTTAATAAGCCGACATGAGTACTTTGAAGAGTAGTGTCTCCACATAAGATTAAGCTGGCTTGTATACCAACTGGTAGGCTGAATTGATGAATATTTGTTTGACAGCAAGGAGAATTCGATGGAGGAGTCTTCAAACAAGAATTTAATTTGACAATCAACCTAAAGCCTACAATGGAGGCTTGATCTAAGACAATTGACACAACCATGAAACCCATGCTTTAACAAGTTAATTAAATTAAAATTATTTTTGCTTTCTTTTGACAAGTGTTACATTTTGACTCAAGTAAAATTTATGAAGATCGAACCTAGTTACATTCTTCAACACTAGTTACTACTTGAGAAGAAGGATGTTAGGTCTTTTTAGGAATTTTTCTTATACGCAAAACCTCAAATAAACCGTTTTTGTTGATTTTTTCACACATTCGAATTAAAGGGAAAATTAACCATTTATTTTTCACTTTGTCTTATGTATGTGATTCATTTGGTTTTCCTAAAGAAAATTTGTGTGTTTAGGTGTGCTTACAAATGCAACAGTCTCAGATGTTGTTGATTTATTCCCTTTTTTGATAACTAATTTATTTCTTAGAATAGAATGTTTGTCATTAGTTACATGTTTCATAGGGATTATATCATATTCAGGTGCCTCCTACATAAAATTTACATTATCATGGAAATTCTTTTACCTTTTATACATGCTTAATGGTTTTACCTTCCATCATATTTTGAAAAACCTTTTTTGTTGACACAAGGACCAATACTTTAACTGACCTGCTCTCTTCTTCAACCCATTTTTCCCTGAGCTCAAAACTATTTTATTTTCATGTTTCAACTTAGAACCCTTGGTCCATGTGACTAGAACCCTAGGGTTTCCAAATTTATTTTTATTGATTGATGATGAATGCTTTTATCTTTCGTCATATTTTGAATCACCCTTTTTGTTGACACAGGGACCGATACCTTTACTAATGTGCTCTTCTTCGATCCATCTTTCCATGATCTCAAAACCATTTTCTTTCCATGTCTCAACTTATAACGCTTGGTCCATTTCAACTTATGTTACCTATTTTCCAACTTTCAACTTGCTTTTCATTTAAATTTTCCCTAGGGTTTGTGACTAGAACCCTAGGGTTTCCAAATTGAGTTTTGTTGAGTGAGGAGAAATGATTTTACCTTTGATCATATTCTAAATCACCCTTTTTGTTGACACAAGGACCAATAAATTTGTTGGTGCGCTCTTCTTCGACCCACTTTTCCCTGAGCTCGAAACCATTTTATTTTCATGTTTCAACTTATAGGGCCTTGATCCATGTCAACTTCTACTACTTAGATTCCAACTATCAACTTGTTTTTCATTTAACTTTTTCCTAGGGTTTGTGAATAAAACCCTAGGGTTTTGAAATTGTTTTTTTCTAAGTGAGGAGGAATGATTTTACCTTTCATCAGATTCTGAATCACCCTTTTTGTTGACACTGGGACTGATAACTTTATTGGTGTGCTCTTCTTCGACCCATCTTTCCATGAGCTTGAAACCCTTTTATTTCCATGTTTCAACTTAGAACCTTGATCCATATCAAATTCTTCTACCAAGCTGGATACTATTAAATCATATCATGATCTTCCCCTATGGTGATTTCTTAAATAAACATGTGTAGATTTACTATTCACTTGTCTTATGATGATGATTCACTTGACTTACAAGTATATTTGGTATTCGACTATCTAAGGATGGAAATTGAACAACCACATGAGGGAGAAGATGTGTCCCATCAAGCTTATCAACTAGACGATGATCAAGATGTGCCTATGGACTTGATCAACCATTAGAGGAACATGTTCCCTATCAAGTTGATCGATTGTCACTAGGGAAACAACATGTGCCATGTCAAGCTAATCAACCAGTGGAGGAAGAATATTTTCCCTATTAAGTTGATCAACCACTGGAAGAACACATTGTTTCCTCTCAAGTTGACAAGATAACAGGTAGTTGCAGTGGTTTGGAAATGGGAGGACTGTTTGCAGAAAATTTGGATACAATCACAATAAAGGACCTTGGGGAGCCTATCCCTACTCACACTATTAGAGACCATGTCAATAACATCACTTGAAAACATCTTGAGAAGCATTCAGTTGTTGCACAAACTGAGATACTACATGGGTTGATCAAACATAAGAAACTAAAACGTGCCACAAAGCTTTTGGGTGTCCCCAATGCTAAAAGAAAGAAGACACATATGAATGTCACTGAAATTATATCAAAAGCATTCACTATGTTTGGAAAATCAAGAAAATCGATGTTTGAGTTGTGTGCAGGGAAATTATAACTACTATTGTTGCACCAAGTACATCAATACAACAAAATTGGAAACAATGTCAAAATTTCTCCATGTCTTGAGAAAAACCTTGCATAAGCATACCGAATTCAGGGTTCAAGTGAATGAAAATGATGAATTTTCTTGTTGGGATCTTATCATTAGGCAACCCTACCAAGACATACTTATAACAGGAATCAAAGCATTTGTGGTAGAGTTTTTGGAGAGCCATTCTTGTGTTATTCCATACATAAAGCATGCTGTATGACATCCTATAACTAAAGGCGAGTATGTGGAACATGCTAAGCAGATTATAGAAATGACAGAAGTTGCATTGTTCGAGGAATTTCAAGAAAGCAATCACCATGTGAAGATAGCCTTAAGGATTTTTTGTCAACTGAATCCATGGTTTATTAGGCCTGATACAATATGTGACATGTGTTGTTTTCGATATCATGTTGAATTTTAGCTTCACTATGATATTTTCCGGGAATTTTACAAGAAGAACTATCATGTCAACCCTCCTCCTACAGTGCAAAATTTTGTTTCATCAATATTATGCATAAGGGATCCAGAAGAGTTATATTACAAGAAAATATGTATAGGTGGGAGAAGATGCACTGAATGTGGTGATTTGGCATTGTTCCATAGGGAATTTCTTATTGATCCCAACCAGTCTGGGATGCCAAATGTCATTTTCACATGGAAGCATTACGAGTATGTCATGGGAAATCAACCTTCTTCTTCAACTTTGGTGCCTAACAAGATCATCTCTGTTGAGGATGAGATTCATATTTCACATTGTCAAACACTCGCACAAGTCCAGGTAGAAAGCATCTGAATTTAAGAATTCTCGCGAATTATTTTAGCTAAGAACAATCTTATTAGTGGTGGAATTTGCTGATAATTACACATTTTCTCCTCAGATAGAGATACAGAGTGAGTATTATCACTTAGACCAAGTGTCCATATTCGTACATGTTATGTACAAACATGCACATTTGAACAATTATAATAGGGATAACACTAACGAGTCACGTGATGTGATTAAAGAGTATCACTTTTACATCATTGATTATCGTGAGCATGGTACATTGTTCGTGCAACATTTCTTTGACCTTATTTATGAATCATTAAAAAAAATGGCATATCATTCAGGAAGCATTGGATATGGTCAGATGGTTGTCCAAGGCAGTTCAGGTCGGTAGACACTTTTTATTGGTTGAGTCGATTACACAAGAAGACAAAAATTCAACATAGTTGGAGCTACTTTGAAACATGACATGGAAAGGGTGAGCATGATGGTGCAGATACTTGTGTGAAGAAAGCACTTAGGAGGTGCCAAATGAGTCATGATCTAGATTGATTCAAATCATCACTAGAGGTGGTCAATCGGTGTAGATTCCATGTAGGGCATGAAGGTCACAAATCTAAAAGGCATGTGCATAGGTTCTTCTAGAATATTGAACTTGGCAATGTGAATAGATCCATTCCTTGGTATTGTAATACTGTAGAAGGAACAAGGGAATTGCACTCATTGCAGAGCAAAGACATGGGGGAAATATTTTCCATAAAGACAAGAAAACGCACATGTTGTTGTGAGTTTTGCATTAGTGTTGAAAAGGATGGAAATATGTCCCTCTTAATCCAAAGGGACCTCATCCAATCCCGACATGGCAAGATATGCACAATGAAGAGGCCATCATTTCACTTGATCATGATTGAGTCTCTGATCTTGTAAGGGAAGTTATGTGGCCTATCTATCATTAATAATTTCATCTATAAATTGAAATCTTGAACATATTTAATTAATACATATTTTGTATTTTGGTTGCAGGAGATTTTTTTGTTGTCTCTACCCCCGTAGGAAACAAAGAGAATGTGGACTACTATTTGATGTGACGCACACAGATAAAAAGTACATTGGTGAAACCATATGAAGATGGTCAATTCACATACCAAATTGGTGACATGGTTGTGATGGACCATTTTTTTGAAAAGGTTAAAAATAGACTGATCACATCATTTATAGAGATTTTATGCTGAAATATATATCTTGTCAATACAATCATCTAGTCATATCATCTTGGATCAATACCAATCAAAACAAAGAAAGGTGAACCAAGGATACAGAAAATGACAGAATCATACCATGAACGTATTATGGAGGCTTTCTTTCCTATGAGTCATTGGCCAGATGAGTAGATGATTCAAATGGAAAGCCCTGATTTTACAAGAGTTCTCAAATGTATGTTTTTTTTAATCTATAAATTTGACAGTTGAATACTCTTGTAATTTTGAATAGAGAAATGTTTCCCTCTTATCTAGGATGAATTCATAATGATGTACATATATGTTATATAATTTTTAGTTTCCTTGAGATGCTTAAGTTTCTAAAGTACACTAAATTTCAAGAAGGTTTTATTTCTAAGGATAAGGTCCTTATGTGAACTCCATAGATCTAAAATTTAATTAAATTTTAGAATCAATAGGGATTTAGATTTATATTTAATTATTTTTTCATCTTAAATTTTTTAAATGTCATGTTAGTATTCATGTTGAGAATGCAAGAAATTTTATATATCTATATACATGTCATACATATTTGGTTTCTAGAAAATCCATTTTAGTATGTAACAACCAAGTTGATATATTATTTTACTTAAAATGGAAATTCAACAATCTAGGTTATGAACACCATTGAAATATTTTAATGTATTAGTAAATATGTCATGTGTTTGATATAAAACATGGAAAAAGTTATACACATGCTTCATATTGGAATGTGCTTGATATAACCTCAAAAGAAATAAAATTGAATAAAATTTATTAGTAGTTTACATCTTGACATCTAAATTAAAATCATTTTAATTTAACATACATTTATTGTGCACTAAAAGACATTTTCTACAAGCCAATATGCCAACTAAAATTTTTATTTTGTAAAATTTTACTTCTTGAATGTTCTTAATTGAAGGTCTTAAGATAATAAATTGATTGAAATACTTGGATAGGCAATTAAATGTAGGAAAGTGCTTTAAATTATAGAAACATATCATTAGATGTTTAAATTAACATACAATGGCTGCACTAAAAGACACTTTTTGTGAATTCAATATTAAATTGATGTACATGATATATTTTAGTTCATTTGAAGTATCAAAGTGACTTGCATCATAGTAATATTGTACTTATTTCCTTAGTCTATGAAACTAGAAGAAAATTGTTATTTTGTAAAATTTTACTTCTTGAATGTTTTTAATTGAATGTCTTAAGAAATTGATTGAAATATTTGATTCCAACTAAATTTAGGAAAGTTTCTAAAATTATCTAAAAACATATCATTAATTTTTTCTTGGTATATTAAATTCCAATACATATGGCTGATATCATGTGTTATGACTACGTTGTTGTAGATGACCTCAAAAGAAATAAAATTTAATAAAACAAGTTATTAGTTGAACATTACTAGTTGAAGACATCTATTAATATTGAATTTAAAATGTATTTCAATCCTATTTGTATTGGATTCAAAGCTCCTATAATTAATCTTATATCTTTAATATTAATTATATGAGATGGGCTAATAATCATTACAATGATTATTAATTTAGTTTATTAAAGGAAAACTAATAACATCTTAGTTTTTACTATTTAATAATTGTTTTTCCATGTAATAATAATAATTTCCTTTGTACAATTTTAATTCTCCTTTGGGGCTTCTGTTGGTGTAGTTGGGTTCCTATGGGAAATTCGTCCCATAGTTTCCCAAATACGATTAATTTATAAGATATCATATAGAGCTCATTCTATGATGTACACTAGGATATAAGTTGAAAATAACAACAAGAAATGCTAAAAATAACATTGCTATAAATAGCATTTCAGGATATACTCCAACTCAGTTGGAAATAACAAAAAATAGAAATGATAAAAATAGTAATGCTATAAATAACATTTCGAGATAGATTCCAATTTTAATTAGTCCCTGAATTAAAATTGAGAATTAAAATTCAAATTTAGTCTAACTAGCTGTTTGAAAACTGATTAATTAATTCATCTTGAGTTAATTAGCTGGAGAAAATCAAACATGAAGTCTTTGTGAAGACATGCAACACTTATTCCTTTGATTGAGGAAGTTATCTTCTTAATTAAGGAGATAAGGATGAGTTGTATTTGAGTTGTAATTAGTTAGCTCAGTGAACTGAGTTAAGTCCAGTTAAATTAGTTCCAAACAGTTGGAGGAACTAATTGTGAGTTCAATTAGTTAATGCATGCATGCATGCAACTAGTGTTCTCCAAATAACTGAATATTCTCTCATAAATAACTCATGCATGTCAGTTTAGACAGAGACGCAGTTGAGATTAAAGACAGGGACATTGTACTATCAGTTGGAGGAATTTTCCTATAAAGAAAACTCATCCATGCAGAAGGAGTTATCTCCTTCGGGATTGCACAGTTATTTCAGAGGTCAGTGTTGTATGTGAGGTGAGAATCACATAGGTTGCAGCTGGAGGACCCAGGAGAAACTGCGCAAGGAAATAGGAGGCTTGGAGGACTGAAGGAAGGCATATGTGTTGTCTATTCTGTCTATGAGTAGCAGTGAGGGATTGTACTGAGAGCTAGATAGCTTGAGAGATAAAGCTTTGTGTAATCCTAAGATATTTCCACCTTGTATGATAATACAGATAGTGGGATTTTTAACTGAGGCTTTCCCCTGAGTATTTTCTGTGTTTCATGTGTATTGATTCTTCTTATGTTTATATGTGTTCCGATTGATTTTACTCAAATTGTTTGAGCTTCTGCAAAGCAAAGTGATAGTAGAAGTAGATTATAGTATTTTGCTTTAATCTATTGCATTATCGGGTTAATCTACAATCAGATTTTCTATATGGTCTCAGAGCGAGATTTGTAGAGAATTTGTAGAATTTCTACATGGTATCAAAGCTAGCTGATCTATAGAGAAATTTCTACAGTATAAAACTATGTTATTAGCCTTATTAACTATGATGTACACTAAGATATCTTATAAATATATTTGACGTTCCATTAAATATTATTTCAGCAGAAATATGAGACAAGCCTCAAAATTATGAGGTATAAAGGATATGTACATATATTTGGGCCTTATTAACATATCTAACATGAGGGTTAGATATATTAATTATTAATAAAACCCGGGGATGTTGGCACAAAACTGGATAAAATAGTCCCTAGATGTTGGCTTACAGGCCTATGAGAGTGTCCAGAGGTCAAAGAACCTTACTTTCAAGAGAGCTCTATTATAGTTGCAAAGAAAATTGGTCCATGTGGCAAAATGCAAGGCTTCCCTATCACTTAGTACGGGGGTTATAGTTAAGATAACTATAACCCCTAAGTTTATTATGTTATCTTATTCTAAAAGATAACATAATAAAAAAATTAAAATAATCCAACGCACATTACAAATAATTAACAATAAAAGAGGAATCAAACCCTAATATCTACATGCCTTGATTTCTCAACAGTGGCAACCTTCAATCTCCCAATATCTCACAAAGGTATATTTAGAATGAGAGATTTCTTCATTCTAAATTACTATGACATAATATCACAATATATTAACTCATACTTCAATATCATAACCATAATCATCTACTTAGGTCAATCCAAACTAGCACAAAACATAATAACATCAAGACCTCAACTGCAATAACCATAATCGTCAGGCATATGACCACAATTAACCTTATATTTAACTTTGTATCCCCCACCAAAATGATACAAAGTTAATTTAATTATTTACCCATTGATGATAATAATGGGTATAATTAATATTAAGTTAATCAATATTAATTAATGAATATATTAGTGATATTTGGTGGATTGAAGGTCAACTTGTGAGATATCAATTATTTGTCATTTAATTTGATTCATATGAGTTAATAAATTGATTTTAATAGTATATACTCAATAAGGTTAATGTTCACCTTTCAAAGGGACTAAATGGGTGAAAATATCCTTACCGCTTTACATAAATCAATGGTCTTAGAGGGTTAAATCCAGATAATAAGTGAGTTCACTTCACAATAATAATTCAAGGCTACAATAATTATTAAAAACATAAAATATATATAAAAAAAAAACAAACGATATATTTAGTCAACTAAATAAAATAATAGCAAAAAACAAGAACAAAAAGAGACTTCAAAAACCAATATATAATTTATATTGAACACTTAGACATTAGTTATTAAATGTAGGCTTGAAATGTCATTAACTAAAATATATCTTCAATCATTGGTATCATATAATTTAGTCATTAGCGGCTCAAAAGGACCCATCCTACAGAAGCGAATCTATAGACCCATGTTGTAAATCTTCCTCACCAAGTGTTTTAATAAAATTATTATTCATTTATAGTCCTCCAGTGGGTTAATTCAGTTTCATTTGTTGATGCTATAATCTAAGTCAAGAAAGCCAAACTTAAAACCTTTAGAATGAGGTTTGAAAGCTTAAAAATGAATGAAGAAGAAAGTATGGTAGAATACTTCCTCAAAGTTGATGAAGTAACCAATATGATTAGTAACTATATACTAACTATCTGAATAATAATCATTTGTTATTCAGATAGTTACAATTATGAGAAAGCTAATACGTGCTTTATTAATTAGGTTGGATATCTTTTCTGTTTTCTCAAGGAAAACGACCGCTGTGAGCCTCCACCGCCACTAGTTGATCGCATGATAACTAGTCAAGTTGCACTACCATTTTCGTAGGAATTGTCCACAGTAAAAGTTATTTGCAAAGCCACCATTGTATATGCAATTAGATGCCATATAAAAAGGAAAAAACAAGAAGACAATAAACATCTAGGCATATTCTATCCAATATGTACCAAGAAACATCCTAGGAATGAATGTTCATTACCTGTTATTTGGTTATTCTCAATAATATACTAACTTACCCTTAACCCTTAATCATTTTACTAATATCTTTTTTTTTTGTTAGGTAAGCAGCCACGGGGGATTTGAACTAGTGACTTATCGGAAGGAGTGCATTAACAGTGCACGCATTCACCGTCAATCCAAAGCCACATCAGCAATCATTTTACTAATATCAATCCAATGGTGGTTGGATAGTTTGGAAGAAAATGGGTGAGGCTCATTGGTCATGGTGGTTTCAGCAAATACGAGTCTGTAGATTTTATTGTTAGTTCAAGATTATTGGGGTAAGGATCATTCATCGTGGTGGCCTTCAGAGAATAATTATGAGTTATTGAAGGAAAAGCAGGTTTTCTTCATAAATACTTGCTTTTAAAAAAGGAAAAGTAGGTATTTATGGAGGAGAAATGAAGTTTTGATGGATGATGGAGCTTCGACATCCACCGCACAGACAGATCAAAAGAAAAATTATTATAATAAAACTATGACCTAACACCTTGATAATATTTTGAACATGGAATATGCTAGGAAATAGTCAAGTAATAGTGTAGTTTTATTATAATAATTATTATTCTAATTTGTCTATGCGGTAGATGTTGAAGCTCCATCATCCATGAAACTTCACTTCACCTATAGTTTGAAACATTATGAAAATTGATCCACAAAGAGCCGAGGATAACATTCTTCAGAAATGGGGTTGCAGCTTCTAAATCTTGGGAAGATTACTGAACTGGTCACTTTTAGTTATCATCTCCATGAATGACGAAAACATCATAGCATGTGCAAAACATAGATGAATTGCATTGAGCTGATATTTTAAACTAAATTTATGCATTTCTACTAGTCTTTGCCAATTTTCCTTAGCCAAAACACATATCCAGTGATGCCCGCTAGGATATCTTTGCCCAACATTTAGCTTGTGTGTCCCTTACCCATGGTCTTATTTTGCCTTTATTAACTTCTATTACATGAACCTAAAATTATAATTTATACTTATAATGAAGGATAATAGCCTACATAATATTAATATTATGGAGGATATTAGTTTAATTATAATAACACATATGATAGGCTATTACATAATATACTGGTCAAATAGAGCCTATCATATGAGATGTCATTTAATTAACTTAGTTATGCGATATTGGTTTTTTCTATGATCGCTTTTACTCTTAGGCTCTATTTAAGAGTAAAAGCGTAGTTTGATGGTGCAGTCTCATGGTGCTCTAATATGAAGCAAAATAAAGAAAAAACTAATATGGAATAACTAAGTTATAACATATTAGTAAAAATAACTTAGTTTTATTTGTCGTTTATTATTAATACATATGATGTTATGCATTAAAATCGGGTGAGTTTCCCCTCTGGTGCTAAGAGGGCGTAATGAATTCTTGTGTCCAGAGTGGAAATGGACCAAGCAACAATCCACTATTACACTTATTGTAAGATACTGTCAGAGGAAAATAATAATATTAATACTAAAATATTTAAACTAGAAAAATAAAATTGATCTATGTAAAGAAATAAGGATATTTTCACTATCGTAGAAAACTTAACTGATCACTTTTAGTTATCATCTCCATGAATGGCAAAAAAGTCGTAGCATGTGCAAAACAAAAATGAATTGCAAAGTCATCTCTTCAATCATTTGTATCATATCATTACCTTTCTATTACATTCCAATTAATACCTTAAAAACTATTAGACAAACTAAAAAATAAATAGAATGAGTATTAATTAGTCACCTAACTAATACTAACATGAGCTTCTGGGATAATATGATTAATATGATCCCAAAAATAATAACAAAAGAACTAATTCTTCTTAATATGTTGAGAATAACAAAATGATTATTAATAATATAATATGAGATTTCATCCACTGATATTATTTTAACATGTTTCAGACGATTAAGGTCCATTGTTGTTGCTATTTTATTATTATTTGGTTAATTTATGGATATACTCTAAATTATTCTCTAAAGAAAATTATTATTATTACATGGAAAAAAATTATTAATTTATGTAAGAAGTTGGAAAATGTGGGAGTTGGCCATAGATCACCTCATATGGTGTCATCTTGGTTGCTTCATAGTAATTATGATTATACCACCATTCTACTAAAGGTAAACACTGCATCAAATAACATGCAGGTCAACGAGTTATCAGTTTCTCAAAGGAGAACCTCCCCACTATTGAAGCAGGGTCCAGAGACGTAGTCCACATTGAATGAACTCCGTTATCAAACATTGTGTGCATTTTCTTTATGGTCTCATTTAAGTTGCTTCTTCTTTAAGTGTTACATATATGGTGTTTACATTCTCTTTCATGTAATTCTATTATTACATGATAAATTAATAAAAGGATATCACCTTTTAATGATTAATATTGGCCTTATTTATGGATGATTGCATGTTAATTATATATTATGATTAATATATGACTTATGGACTAAAATATTAATTATCTTATCTGGTTTGTTATGTATTGCAGTGCTTCATGGGTTTTCCCGCAACCCCCTTTCGGATTTTGTCCATGAACCCTACTTTCTCTACACATGTAGGCCAGTAGGAGTTGCAATTGATTGGCAAGCCCTTGTTTTATAAGGCAGTACCTACCTTTCGAACTTTGGGACCTAAACATCAACACAAAGTGTTGTCCAGATGCTTATTTTTAGTAATACTATATCATCTGACGTGTATCCTATTTTTAAATTATTATTTTGTTTTTTTTTTAGCCCAAGTATAAGATAATATTATATTAATTTCCTTGTTAGCCTCCCCTTATATTTTGTCTTATTACTATTTTATATAAATGGAAAATAGTAGAACACACCATTTCCAACTAAAATCGCTTAGAAAGAAGCAAGAATGAGGGTATCACTGTTTTTTTCTAAGTTGGGTGAAAGTGGTTTAAAAACTGAGAAATTGGTATTTTGTCAAATTTGGGGCGATGCCCCAGACCCCATGACACGTGGAAAGAATATAACACACACCAACACTTCTAAAAAGCTTCGAATATTATAGTTAGATATATAATATTAAACCATAATCATAATAACCACTAAATATATTAGTATAAATGAATTAAATGAGATTGCTAATAAGGTAACAAGAATACATATTTCTTTATGAGAAGAAGAATAAAACTATTGATAAAGCATTGTACCTTATTATGCGCTATTAGTAATAAGGTATACTTCACTTACATAATAATAATAAGGCTAATATGAATTAATTTAGAACACCCAAATATAGGGCTAAAGATTATCAAAATTGATCTCAATAACCAATGTGTGAGAGAAGCAAAAGAACAAATGAAAACTATTCCTATTAGAATTAATATTATTTTAATATTTAATAATAATGAGGATAGTCATTAATATATTAATTAACTCTATTTATTAATTATTAATAAGAATTAAGGTAGTAATTATCATATCTTTCCCTAATCTATTTAATATATATTATTTCAATTTTGTTATTTTTTAAATCTTGTTATTTTATACAGATGCATATAGTTCCTCCCTTTGAAGTAATCCTTACCCTTACTCTTAGGATTTTTTACATTTATATGGTTGAAGATATATTTTAGGCTTGTGATATTGTACTATTGATATTAGTTTCACTCTTATCTTTCATTTGAATTATTAAATAATAATTCAAGCCTATAATAATTATTAATTTAGATTCTAGAAAAATAATTGAATAAAAAAAAAATATTTTCAGTACCCACAAACTAACAACATAAAACAAAAAAATTAGCTGTTTAACATTTTCAAATCTGTTTTTTCAAAGAAATTTTCAAATATTATGAGTAGGGATTACTCCATGCTCATGACATGGTTAGTGAGTACATGGGATGTTTAGGATCAATGTTTCATGATTGGGGATCATCATGTCACCATTGATGCCGATGATATATACTTCTTGACTGGGTTCTCCTATAGAGGAGTTGACAACCTTTAAACAAAAACATCATCATATCCAATAAAATCGACACTCAAAAATTCAAGATAAAATCTTTGAATAAGGTGGCGGGGTGTTTGGTGAGATTAATTTGAAAGCTCCATAATTATCCCAGGCCCCAGGTTATTATGCTTTGTTGTACCCTAAGCAGGTGATGAGGACTTAATAGGAGTTGCAATTATATGATAATGTATGTGTATGCTTATCATTATTATAATTTAATCTACTAATATGGGTACCTAGTCATCATATTAATATCTAATATTAATTATCATTAATTGAGGATCAATATTATTTAAGTGATCCAATTATATTATCTTAATCATAATATTCATTTTAATTATATATAATTAGGTGATTATATAATAGGTTATATATAATTAGATGATTAATATTAGTTATGGATAAATTAATTCTCACTTATATATTATTTGATCTAATATAAGATCTAATAAACCATAGATTTTAATTATCCAAACATATGGGTATTTATAAATACCCATATGTTAAGAATATATATACCTAAGAATATATTATAAATATAATATATTCATAGTTAATTTAATATGTATTCTTATTTTAGTTCCCTCCTACGATTTACAAGAGCTATAGGAGGAGAAAGGGTTTGAATCTCAAAGTTGTACAAGTAACCAATATGATTAGAGGACTCGGTGAAGAGTTCAAAGAAGATATATATGTTAAAAAGGACTTAATATATCTACCCATGACATTTAATTCCAAAATCTCTGACATTAAAGAGATGGTTGATTTAAAGAATATCAATATGGATTAGTTTCTTGGTACTCTCACAACCTATGAGACGCGAGTAGGAAAAGATGATCCTAACTTAAACAAGAACACAACAAATCACAGATATAACCATAAATATAGAGATGCAACAACATCTCCTTAAGGGATATCCTTAGTTTATAGTTATTAAGGAGATGCTAACTTACCCTTAACCTAAATCTGACCTAGGATTTAGGTTAAGGAAAACCTAAATCCAGGGTCAAACCTGGATTTAGGAATGATAATCATATATTAACCTAATTAATTCAATAACTTAGATAATTTTGTCTTAAGGATCATAATTATAATTATGATCCTTTAGGGTAGATTATATCTTAGTTCAAAGAGATAATCATTATCTTTATTTTTGCCTTAACGATAATTCCCTTTAAATTATCGTCAAGGCAAAGAGAATGTGGATGATGGCCGATGTTGACGATCTAATGTGTCACTGGATAATTTATGCATGGTTCAAAATATTAAATATTATACCTTTAATATTTAAAGTTTTAAATATAAGAAAGGCATAATACCTAAAAATAATATTATATTATAAATCCTTAATATTATATTATAAAAATATTTTACAATGGTATGCTCAAAAGTCGCCATTGCTAGGGACGTGTGATGAGCCTCTGAATTAGACATAAATTAAGGGCCATGCCTCTAAATTACACATAAATGAAGGCCCATATGACCATCCTTCAACACATTAAACCTCTCTTTTTTCATTAGATAATGTAATTTTAACTTTAATATGTTCATTAGGAAGGTTTATGGATAATTGCATATTTGAGCCTAATATTATTTATTTTTTTGGAATATTGTGAGAATTTGGGCAGATTATGGATATTTGGAGGAGGAGATAATCTACGGACCTACTCCCTACTACAGAGGATAAATATTAAATAATAAATCAACAATATATTATGGAATTATGGCACAAATTGTGGAGCTCTAATGATTGAGAAAATCTAGGAATGTGTTCCCTACCATTTAATGCAAATTCCTAGTATTGGGGACCAGATCCACTAATCAAGGGATTTTGGTGGGGAAAGCTTCTATCTTTCATGAGGAATGATTCCTGATCATTTTTTATAATCAGTAAGTCGAATTTTCCTCTAGGGGTTGATTTTTATTAGTATTCTTGTGGAGAGAACTCGTATTTTTGCAGCTCCACTTTCTTTTATCGCAATGATGTAATTGTATTGATGGAAATAATGAAGATTGGTGTCATGTTCAGCTTCTAAGTCTTGGTATCCTCCATAGGAATCTAAGTTTATTTGGGATTGACCATCCCAGGCACTTCAAAGCCCTTTTGTATCATTTATTTTTCTTCTTTTCACTTCTTATTCACATGCATCTCTTGTTCTTGTATTTTTTCTATTCTGCATTTAGTATGGATGATTTCTTGTTGTAGTATTGGGTTAAATGGTTGAAGTAAGTTAATTTGTAGGATCACAAGCATCATTTCATAATTTTAATATATTTTGAAGGTCATAGTAATCATTGAGCTACTTGGATTAACTTGCTTATTTGCAAATCAAGATTTCTGGAAGTCTTTTGTGGCAAATAATAGTAAATTTCGGATATTTTTTAGAGCATGCCAACGAGCTTCAATAGAGTTGATTTCACTTGCATTAGATAAAAAAAAAATTATAGTTAATAGAAAAATCCAGCCCCTTTCATTTTCACTTGATTAGGTTAGGCATTTGATAGATTTACTATCTCCCTAGTTCTCGAATTTCTAGATTTTAGACTAGTAATTTTCTGCTATTTTTTAGCATGGGTTAGCAAAGGTATTTTTGAGTGATTCCAATTGGAATGGATACCTAAGAAATCTTAGTAAATAAGAAAACTTGTCCCATACAATTTGGATTTTATTTGGTTGTTCATTCGGTGAATTATAACTCCCTATAGAAAATATGTTGTTTCGTGTAGTAGTACTACAAGAAGCCCTGTAGCAACCTTCCAACATGCATATAATTGCCCAAATTCACTCAAAAAAATTGGTTATTTTCCCTTAGGGTTGAATAGATACCCCTAGGCTCTAAATAAATGATTAGGGAATACTAAACACCACTTAGGACTTGCCTCCTTACCCATGCAAAACATTTCAACGATTTGGGCTAATGGACAGATTTATGAAATGGGTAATACAATGATGATTTTATTGATTGCCACATCCAATGAACTTTGTTAATGGATCTAAATTATTTGAAATGTAATGGTTTACATTTATTCCATGATCTTTATTTTATGCAATTATAATAGGTTTCTTTCCTTGTGCTTTCTTTCTTGCAATAGGTTAAGGTTTCCATTTCGAGCATTTCATTTTCTGTAATTAGGTTAGGATTTGAATTTGGTAGATGCACTCCACTACATCATGACATCAAAGGAAGGACACATTGTATGCTGCACATATAGTGTCGATACCTCTTAAGTTTGTACGAACCTCGGGTTGATAATTAAAGTTGGTAGCCTTGGGAGTTGCAACATTCTTGTTGCAATACCAAGGCTCGTCACTTTTTGGTGCTGTTACCGGCGAGGTATCAAAGTATGAATTGTTTTCTTCCCTAGTTGTTTCATTTCTTTTTACTTTCTACAAAAACAAAAAAATTTCATTAGGCATATTGCACTGCATTAGCATTCCAATTCAATTTTTTTTTTTTTTTTTAAACAAAAAAATATATACTTCCCCAACTACAACCCTCCCCATTTGATCACATGGTGCAGTAAAAGCCACATCACCGTCCACTTTTGCAGGTAGAAGAAGAATAAATGACAAATAATGTAGAAGAAATGTATGGAGATGATGAAAATGAGGAAGATCATCTTGGATTTCCCATTCAAGATACTGATGGTAGTGTGCACATGAAGAACATCCCTCCATATTTTCTTCCAAAATTTCATGGTCTAAGGTCAGAGTATCTGGAAACCTTTCTCTTTGAATTTGAAATTGTTTGTAGATCTTATGGTTACTTATTAAACACTCAAAAATTGAGATTTTTTTCTGGAAACATTGAAGGATAGAGCTCTTAAATGGTTCATCAGTTTAGGGACTAATTCAATAAGATCATGGAATGATATGAAAAAGATATTTCTAGAAAAATATAAAGATCATGGTCTTAAGGAAGAAATATTTAGAATGAATCAAAGAGAAGATGAGAGCCTTGAGGATCTAATAGAGAGGTTCATGTATAATGTTAAGAGGACAAAGTTATATCATTTAAGATCAAACACACTAAGGACCCTCTTACTTAGAACAATTAGGGATTTGTGGATTGATCTCCTTGATCTCATGAGTGGAGGTGATGCATACCAATTATCATTTGAAGAAATTTGTGAAACATGCAAACACATATCAAAAGGAAGGGCAAGAGTAAGTCAATTAACATCAAGATCGATAAGTCAATCTAAACTTGGAAATTTTCTTGATAACTTTAAAATATAAATCCTTAACAATCTAAGTAAACAAGTAGAAATGTTAAGAATGCAAGATGAAGAAAAAGAAGATGTTGATATTTGTGTTGTTCATGTAGAATCACATAATGTTAAATATTATCCATCATTACCAAGGTTGAAGGAAGTTTACCAAGAGGACAATGGAGCAAGTCAATCACCAAATAAGTTATGTTATGTAGCTCCAAGACGACCATGACAACCTAGTCAACCTAGTATCATGCAATAGCTTAATTCACAATTTCAAGGTTATGCATATCCACCTCAAAGTAATTAGAAGACACCCTTTCCTTGGAAACATTGGCTCTCTCAACCCAAAAACCAATATTGGCAACAATGTTGGCAAGAAACTTATGGGAGCCATCCACAATATCCTCAATATCCTCCATACCCAACTCCATGTTATCCCTACCATCCACTTCCACCATAACCACAACCCCAACCACATCCATATCAAATATCCACTCCCACTCAACTACCTGTACCACCATTTCCAAACCCACACATCGAAGTAGCTCAACCCATTTACAGTGCTGAGGTACAACACTTCCAAACATCTCCTCTTGAGTTAAATGATATTGACCATAACTCAGGAAGAGTATTGCAAAAAAGAGATTCTCTTGATATCATTGAAGGACCACATCTAGAAGAAGAAGATTCAGATGAGAATACCAAAGGATAATGGGCTGCATTGGATGAAGAGAAGACATCAAAATCAAAGATTGAGAAATCTCCCTATCAGCTCAATTTATTGTGTAAATTAAGGCATGTATTTTATTATCAATCTAGGTTGGTAATCTTAGAAGCAAACCACAATTTATGGATTTTTGGATAAGAACTAATATAGAACGTAGTTATGAGAATATAAGTGCATATTACAAATACAAATCATTCTACACAACTAAGCAAAAACGTTTAAGTCTATTTCATAAAAACATACATGATTGGTCAATGAAATTAAATTATTTTAGAAAAACAAGGAAGAGATTATTTTCAAAGAGACCTGGTTGTCCTTCCTCAATATTTCTATAATAACATTGCCAATATCTAAGTAAGCATAATAAAATGTAATGAAAATATAAGAATTTAATCTAAGAAAGCTTTGAAAGAAGTGAATCTTGTTCAATCTTAGTCCTAGCTCACGGAGAAGAGGCTCTTTTCTAAGAGACCTGGTTGTCCTTCCACATTCAATCTAATTACTAAAAGGAAGCAATATTCACTTAACACATGGCCATAAAATGAATTCACATTAAAGATATTTACAAATATTTACAACAAATGAATATGATAAATGTGGACAATTAAGCTAACATATGCACTAATATGAACATCATACAAGAAAGTGTACTTAGCTTGGTATGGGGGCCCTCCAACCTTGGTGGTACACTATTAAAATAATCAAATACAACAACTCATTCATTCCAGAAAACACAAAGAAATTATGAAACAAAAATCTCTGTCTTCAATTATCTCAAAATAATAATCTTCAAGTTTTTCTACATGTTCTAACTATGAATGTCTATCTTTAAATAGGAAAAATAATAACCATAAAAGCTAAAAAGTCTGAAAGAACCCTAATTAATGTTATCCAAATTCATCAGGTCGAAGCCATCCATTAGTTACAAGAAATCTGGAAGAATTCCAAAAAATCCTAAAACTAACCCTTTTTAATAGGGATTTTTGGGTGACAAGTCAAGTTTGACTAGTGTTGACTAGGCCTGTATTTGCTCAGTTTGATCGAACCAATAGATGTTCATCCATCCATGGTTCCTAAGTTTTCCAAATATGTATTCAGATCGAACCCATGTATCCTTCACATATCACTTTAATGGAGCTATTACATGAATTTTTAATGTAGTATAAAATTGATTTTAAAACCCATTTTTTACAAAAAATTCTAAAAATTGAAAAACTTAATTTAATTACCTGAATATAAAAAATAAGGGTAAAATGAAGAATATGTGAGTGGAATAGGGTGGAATATGATGGTAACTAAGTGGGTTTATGATAAACAAAATGACCAAAATTGAGGGCCAACATCTCCCCCTCGCTGATGTTGAAGCATGTTCTCATGCTTGCTTCTTTCGCTTGGACCTTCTGAGTGTTGATGTCCCTGCTGTACCCGTACCTGTTCTTGTAGCCTCCTATTATGCAACATGAAGTATAATATCAATGCCCTCATGTTCCCCTGCTTTGTAGATGGAAACTTTTACTTTTTGTTTTTCATATTTGTATTGCCATAGTTTCTTCTCTTTTAGCCATCTATAAGCTTGTTTTGAAATGAGCATGTTCTGTGTTTCAAGCTTTTTGACTTGCTTTTCCAATTTCTTGTTCTCTTTGGCCATTTTGTTTTTGTTTTCCCTGTACATCTTGTTTTCCTTCTTCAAGTGTCTTTCCATGATTTTGCTATCCCTTATCTCATCAGTCAACTCTGTTATTTTCTTCAAATCTTCCTCATTGTGCAAATTTTCCTTTACCTCTTTAACATATGAATGTGATGAAGTGGATTCTACCTAAGGATCCTCAAAATAAGAGCCTTTTTCTATAGGCTCTTCTTGAGCTTCCTCCTCCAATCTTTGTATGATTTCATTGATTTGTTTTGGTGTTTGTAGATGTTCTTTCCTAACAATCTCAAGTTCTAGGTCTTTCTCTTGGTTACTTGGTCCTTCTTGTGATCTCCTTCTTGGTTTCCTTGGAATGGACAAAAATGATTTTTCTTTTTCCACCATAACACTATATTGTTTCTTTTTAGATCTTTTCCTAGGATATGAAGGGGAATTCATAATGATTTTTGTAATATGTAGCTGCTCAAGCCTTTCTTCATTCCCTATTTCCTGTTCTTCAAAGTTATTTTTGGCCAAGAACTCCTTCCAGGGTGTCCCTTTATTTCTCACTTGATATTGAACAAGTATTTTAATAAAGTTACAATGGTATTGAGCTTCTATTTTGTTTTGTGCTCCTTCTATCATTTTAGTCAAGCTCTTCGAAAAGAAGTAAGGGATGTTGATTTTGCAATCTTCTTTAATATGCTGTAGCAATTTTATATAATAGAGGTAGACTATGTTGTGCCTATTGTCACAAGTGAAATATTTCTAGATGATTAAAATTAATTCTGACCAAGGCTCCTTGAACCAATCCCTTTGAATTCCTTTTGATCTATCAAAGGTGCCTTTCCACTATTTTTATAGGAAAAAGGTCCATCCTTTCTCCTTAAAATGCAACTCCTTGTGATATTCTTCCCCTTCTAAATGGAGTTCTAAATCTTGAGATATAAATGCCGGGTTTATTGATATGGGAAGTTCACCCACCTTGGTTTTCCCATTTTCAAAGTTTTTGATGAATTCCTGTGTAATATTGTGTAATATTGTCATTATGGCCATTAACTTTCTTAAGGAATTCAAGTAATCCTGCTTGAAACAAGTTTTCCACTGCATCTTTGCTCCAATTTTCTCTTTTGAAATCTTTGGGTTCCATTTTTGTTGCCATGTGCTCTGTATACCAATTAATGTATCCTTGCCCAGTAAATAACCCATATATAATATATATATATATGTATGATAGCAAAATATGCAACAAGAATTTTGGTAAATTTTCTTACCAATTCTCCTTAGCTTGAAAACAAATGAAACTACTCTTCTTGCTTCCAATTTCTATGTCTTCTGAAAGATGAAGAGGAGAGAAAAAAACTGGCTGTGTAAAGACCCAAAACACACAAAAAAATCTTCACTGTAAGTATCCTCTCTATTATGTAATTAGAGTTTTAAATCTCTTTGTTTTGCAAAGTTTTCTTATACAAAATATGAGAAATAAAACAAACTTCTTTGTTCTAAAATATGTGTGCTGTAAACATTCACTGTGAAAAATGTTTAACGAATTTTGATACCTGAACTGGAAGAGGAACTTGTTGAAAACTCTGTGTTAATGATTTCTCTTCTTGTTAGTCATATAGTTTAATTAAAACTATTTTCCTAACATCTCAAGAAATTGTTGACTTTACAGGTGGCAGGGGATTTTGAAGACGACAACAGCAAAACAATTCCGGAATTGAAGTTTCATGTGACACATTTCAACAAAATTGATGTTTGGTTTTCCATTTTTTTTTTAACTGTTGAGGGGACCGATGCTTATCTTCATTGGGCATTCAATACATAATTCAAGGGATTCTCTGCCTAATTTGTGGCTTCGGTTCAAGCTTGGCGCAAAATCTTCTTTCTTCAAAACACTATTAAATTCCTCTTTAACTCTCCACACTGCTCGGTTCTTCCCTTATTTCTCCGTGCTTCTCTTGTTTTCTACACAACATAGGGTTTTACGCTGGTCTCTTATCAATTTCGATGGCTCAATAATTTCTTTGATCAGAGCTTATGCAATTTTTTTTACCTCTTATTCTCTATGGCTCAGAGTATTCCTCTACGTATCAGAGTATTCCTCTACATCCCAGGACTGCATGAATTCATTGTGTTTCTGAGCTGAATGAGCTATGATGATCGCAAAGAAAAAATATGTTTACAAGGGGTTTCCCCACATAACTAAGGGCGTGCGGGCCCTTTTCTCTCTCCTCTAGCAAGACGTGTGGTATCATCTAGTTGGTCAAGATAAGGTACACATGGAAGCATAGGATTGGATATGATAATGATGCATGGAGGCACATGATTGGCTCCGATAAGGACACATGGTAGATGAAATCAGCATGACATGGCAGTAGGGAAAGAATCGTAGAAATTTGTTTTGGCATTTTGACAGGGCCTATGAGGGCATATCTGGGTGACATGTGTCACCACTCAGGAAGTGCGATGTGGTAGTGATAATGTCACATTGTAGATAAAAAATTAGAGGTTATGGATGTCGACACTTTAAAGTAGTGTACACTTGAAAAATGCTGATAAGGGGGCTTTGATATAAGGGTTGGCACACATTCATGAGAAGAGTCAAAGAACCAAGGGTGCAGGGTTGGGAAAAAGCACAAAGAGCTATCAATGATCAGAGAATGAGCATTGTCGCAACTCTATAGTTAAATCCACTAATGGAAATTGCCGATTAGAAGGATTCTGATATTTGTTTAAGTGCATGATCGCTGGAGGAACTTAAAGGAAAGGGGTGCAAAGCATTTTACAAAGGAAGGATAGCCTTGGGAAAAAAAAAAAAGACCCTAGCGCCCTAAGACTAAGCACGTGGTCATAGCCCCCAGTCATAGTCCCTGGTCATATGATGAAGAAAGAAGAAAGGAGCTAAACAAAAGGGACCTAGGATCACTATTAATCATTGTTTTATAATGTATTTTAGAGTAAAAGTCATGATGAAGCAAGAACTCCGATATAAAAATATGGCTATATTACTAGGAATATAACGCTCTGATAGTGAAAAGCATGGAGTTATGTGATGGATGATTTGGAAGCTATCATTTCATGACACCACCAAGGCCACCATTGTTGATCACTCCTGACTCTAGAAAGTGGGAATTCAAGCGGGTAAAGAAGAAACCGACAAGCGAATCATCTGAGTAACCAAAGAAGAGAAGCATGGCAGAGACGTGGCCTGGCCAGAAGCTATCACAAGAAACGACAGGGAGATATTTTCTTTAGTCATCATTTTATTTTCCCTTTCCTATTATTCTGTAATTTATGTATTTTGAGGAATGGAGTCAAATCCGAATGTAATCATTTTGAGCAACACACCATCACATGCCAAGACAACTAGTCAATCAAAAAACTGGCTCTTGGCTAAGATATTTTGTAACTGTTGATTCCAATCTTCCCCCTATCCTTATAAATAGAGGGAAGAAACACTTAATAGGGGTTCCATAATCCTGCACCCAAGAGGTCCCAATTCTATGATTCCACTTTGGTTCTATTTTCCCATTCATGAGGGACATGAGCGATACATTGTTGAATGTAAATGGACTAGTGATTTGGACTCATTTTGAAGGATTAATGAAACTCTTTGGTCATTCCAATCAGAGCAATGCACAATCTATTTTCTCCTTTGTATTTCACTTCATGTATGTTTTTTTCTCTGACATAGTGTAATGAAGCTATTGGTATCATTCTTATTCATGGTAGTATATTTTCCACTAAGTAGTAATAGTACTTGTGTCAACTACAGATTTACTAATGTACCTTTAATGTGCTAATATTTACTAATATTATTTGGTGAAAAATGTTTTCATGATTCTCACAGTTTGGGACCTTAAGTAGCGCTCCACTATTTCTACCATTTCACCTTCTCATTATTTCATACTTCTGCTGGAGCTCATTTCTTAGGATTTTGTTGTATCCAGCCCTCTACATCGAATTCCCTCCTTTCTTTCCTCCCATTCATTTTACAAAAACACCAATATTAAAGATGCCTATTGTTGTGTGTCAGCCACAAGAACCAGACATTTATCTTTGAGATTAGCCTAATTCACCCCCTGATTATTGAGATCCATGTATTTGCTTGAGTTCACCTTGATGAAAGACTATTGAACCAAGAACCCTTTATTATTTTTTCAAACTACGTGACAATTGGAGTGCAACAGAAAGCCCTACAATAATATTCAAAAGTACTCCTCTCTTAATATGTCCTAGGCACTGGTTTATTTCGACCCAGAGGTTGTCTCTAGGAGGCTTCTATATTTCTTGAAATGCTTGTGCTAAAGGTAACATAAAAATCTAAAACATCTTTTTGGCACCATTGTTGGGGAATGGATTAGAGATTTTTCCCTGCATATGTCAAGTCTTTACATTCCCTCTGTTAGGTGAGAAAGGGAAGTGTGGGTTGAATATCTCTCTCCTTGGTGACTCCACTATGTGAATTTCATGATAAATATCCCGACGACTCCATTGTTGAATCTTATTACAAACACCCTGGTGACTCCATAGTTGAATCTTATTATAAACCCTCTAGAGACTCCACTATATATATATTTATTTGATCATCCTGGCTTTCAAGAGGCCTTATACTCGCTCTGATGTTGAACAACATAAAGCTTCCCCTACATTTGAACTTAAGATCACTCTCCTAAAAAGGTTTTTAAAATGACCCTTCCTGCATTCTTGGTCAACAAGTTTGCACAACTGGATTATTCTTCTATTGTTGGTTATCCAAATTGTTATCATAAAATCAGTACTAAGGGCTGCTACTTAATAAGATCTCATGAAACTGTTTCAGACCAGGCTTTAGACTAAGGTTTAGCCTCCTTAGTCAGAGAGGGCTCTCTCACAGATTTTTGATATGCATTAAGGGCAAT